>BSBK01002195.1:17500-175118 GCA_027943335.1 Chamaecyparis obtusa
ACAACTGACTTTGGCCAACAAACAAGATTGATCAAAATGATCAAATTCTCCTACACGTTTGTTTCTACTAGACCAAGGCAGATTTACCTTTATAATGATTAAGTAGATCTAGTCTCCTTGTAATCTATCTTCTATCCCTATCTCAAAATGGCATGAAGTTCTAAAATAGATTAATCTACAAGATTTCTTACTACTCCTACCCCCATCCCTACTCCTAAATCCTTTTACTTCTATATTCACTTCTAACTCTTCTACTTCTTTTTATATGATATGTTTAAATACTACTATAGACCATTTCCTTATCTTCACTTGAGTAACAGAGTCACTTCCTCTTGAAATCTTAATGTATCACTCTATAGGATAATTTTTAAATCTATAACTTGTATAGATATGTCAAAAATCCAATTCTTCATACAAGATCATATTACTTATGCCACCATAACTCATCCACTTGAATTAAGTTCTACTTGAAAAGACCAATCAAACAAGTAGATATAAAGAACTTAATTTCTCCAAATGATTTAAAATATACTTGATATCTAAATCAACTTGTCACAAATAACTTCTCATATAAGAATTTAATTAGCATTCATTAAAAACTACATAGAATTGAACTCATAATTTGAAAGAATTGTATGCCACAATATGCAGAGAAAGTATTGTATCTTCTATTTCATGTCTTTGTATTACATCTCATTTTCTAAAAATATGCTCTTATGTCCTTTTTATCCAATATGTGGTCCTGTTTTATAGACAATGGGGATCCCAATAGATTGGTTACAACTTTTTATTATGAAACTATATGACTTTTCAATTAACTAATTGGTTATTCTAATAAACTAATTATCTTCAGGTAATGAACCAAGAGACACAAACAATTAACTAAAGATCATGACCTCAAGCTTTTTCCTTTAGAAAAATGACCATATTTTGTCAAGAATTAAACCAAATAAAAATTGGAATCTTCATATCTATCTTCTTTTTGTTATGATTTATACGACATCAAAATAGTCTTTTTAATCTTCTCAGTCTCTTCAACATATTTCTTTTGTTCCTTCTTTCCTTTGTATTTTGAGGTGACTTGATGAAAACCCCTTCTGAAGATACCAATTTTTTTTTTCTTCATTGGGGTAATCTATATAGTGGGAGTGGATTTTGTCTTTTTAGTCATTGAATTCTTCTTGACAATACATCTTCAACACATCAAGTATTTACACGTGTCATTAGCCTACCATTTTTTAGCTAGTTTATACACCTTTTGGGCCTCCTAGTTCCTCATCAAAGTTACATGAAAAATTAGGGTGTCCTTGTAGTTTATGATACACATCAATTGGTAGGCAATGCCTGAAGTCAATGAGTTGGGTTGAAAAAATATCTCTCATACGTAATGCCTTGCTTGGGAACCTAGGAGAGATTAACCTTGTATCATCTTAAAATGGAAGCACTTCCATGTTAAGAGCATTTATCCCTTTGAGTAAGTGGTTTGGGGTCATTTTAAGCACCTTGATTAGGTCTTTGCATGTATTTGGTTTCTCCCCGCTTTCCACTTCTTCTCCGCGCTTGATTTCTCCATTCTAGGTGAAATTATGGTTAAGGTCTTAAGGACTTTCCTGATTTTCCCTCTTCCATGGCTCTATTTTCTAGGTAAGATTCATAAATGAGACCTCTTAGTCCTTCATCACATCAAACAAAGGATTTTCTATCTATTCCAAACATCTAGTCCTGTTCTGACATCAAATCCTGCATCTTTGGCATCTACTGGAACCTTTGCTGCAGAACCTGACAAAGTTAGGGTCTGAGGTCAAACTCGACCTCAACCCTGACTAGGTTAGGGTCGACCTCGACCTTGACCTCTTCCCGCCAGGATTTCAAATTTTCATTTGTCGGCAATTTGGCTTTCGGGATAATTATTTCTCCGCCTCCGGGTCGGCTGTTTCAGGCTCCAAAATGGTAAATCCTTTAATTGTATTTAATCAAGGTATATTTTCTAAAGGTGAGGACCTAATTGGGATTTAATTCTCCAAGGTGGCCCATCTAGAGGAGTGTGCCCTAGATCACTATAAAAGGAGGCCTTCCTCTCTCATTTTCTCAATCTTTCAATCAAGTGTTCACACTCAAGCTCTCAAGGTGATCAAGCAAGCATTCCATTCAAGAATTAAAGTCTTCTTCTCCATCCAAGTTCTCCATTGAAGATCAAGGATTCAAGCATTCAAGCTATTGAAGGGATTTGTCTCAAGAATTCAAGATCTATCATTCAAACCCTAGATCTAGCCACCATGGTGGTGTGATCTTCCTTCAAGATCCTTTGTTCATCTTCAAGATCCATATCATTGTTTCCTCAAGGTGGATTTCAAGCATACAATCATGGAGGTTTGATGATGTTATGTTCAAGATTTCATATCAATATATTTGATTACATTCCAAATACATTAGCATATCTATTGAATTGCATAGCTTCGTTGTTAGATTCATTTCTACTACTTGCTAGCATTCTCCTATTTCAATTTCAATATTAAGGTTGATTCCAAATCGGGGTTTGACCAAGGCAAACCCCCCCAAACAAAAAAACAACCCCCATTTTCTTGCAGGTATAGGTGCGAAATCTCATATTTGAGAGCGAATTTGGATACCCTTTTCAACAATCTTTCAAGATCTGCGAACAAAATCAGAATTGGACTTTAAATAAATAATGTGGTCTTTGACCTTTTAAAAGGTCAAAGTCGACCTGTGTGAAGTTGGAGAAAAGATTTCTGGGTTTTGTCCACCTCGACATTTCTAGTCCAAAATAGGTAATGAAATCTTCAAAAAGTTCATACAGAAGCCAGAATTCAGCATTTTCCAAATCTGCCCTAATTCAAGGTTGGTATTCGCACTTCAATTATTTCATATTCCAAGCATAAATTCCATTCATAGGGAAATATTGGATTTACTCTCTCTCTTCCTACTCTTTTCCATAAATTGATTCGATTGTGCATTAGCCTTTTTGGTTGATCAAATTGGATCTCTTCCTTGGGGAATTTGGGTTTGAGAATAGATCTTAATATTTTCCCCTTTTCTTTCTATCTGAAAAGTTGTGAATCCATTTTACCTCTATTCATTTTGGTGAACCCGACAAGCTTACTCTCTTTCTTTTTTGTGTTAGATTGCCTTTTTAGATCTAGTTTATGCTCTTGCATTTCAAAATTCAAAAAATCTATATATTCAATAAAAATACAAAAATATTTTATGGTGATTGTTAAGATGCTTTGGTGTGTAGTTATGTTCTTCATTACTCTTCTTTTAGCATCTCTTTATCATACCTATGATGTTTATGAAAGTACTATTCATTTTATTATGTTGATGACCCTTCACTTTGCTCTTTCCAATGCTTTCGTAAAGTTGACCGACACTAGTCTACCTACATTTAAAATGTTTGTTAGAGATTTATGTGGTAGCCTTATTCATCTTTTGGATTATGTGAAGCATTGGGTAGATAACACATCACCTCCTAATCTTCCTAATCCTCATCCTATCAATCCTAATCCTAACCCTATCAATCCTAATCCTAATCCTAATCTTCCTATTCTGATACCTACTTCTCCGTCTGTTAATCCTCACTCTTCCCATACTTATGATGGGATTCAAGCTATCATTCAGGATGCAGATGTGCAAGATTTCTTTGATTTACCTTCTTCTTCGATTCATGATGATATTAAAAGGAAAGGGTAAGAAACTTCTTCCAAACCTATTATCCCACCTTATACAACCTTTACTCATGAACATGATAAATAATCACCTCATGTAGAAGCTTTGCATGATATGTACACTACTGGATATAATATGGTGACTAAACAAGGCTATAACGGTTTAGGGTTAGGAGTTAATGGGCATGGTATTAAGTTTCCCATTAACATACCTCCTAAACCGGATATGAGTGGTCTTGGAACTTCTAAATCTCAAGTCAAGTTAAGTGGTGTGGATCTTCGTCCTCCCCTTAAGCTCATCTCTCTACACCTCTAATGGATAATCCTAACACTCGTCAAGAAATTGCTAAGACAGTATATGTGGAGCTAATGAATTCTAAGAAGGAAAGATTTAGACCTATGCCTATTGATGCTTTGTACAAATTTAAATGTCCTTTCTGCTATCGTAATACTCATTTGCTTGCCGATTGTAACTACTTTAAATTATATCTTAGGGATAGAGCTGCGCGAGGAATTATACCTTTTTCTCACGCAGTCTTACAACTTCATAATTTTGATATAGGGGATTCCCCTCCATTAGAGATCGAGTAAATGTTCCTATCCTCTTGTCTCATGACTGGGGGGGCAAGAGGCATAATTTTATCTAGTCTTTTAGGATCCATTAGGTCTTTTTATTAAGATTTAATTGGTATTCTTTATCTTTCCTTCTTCCATAATCTTGCATGATGTTTTTATCCATTCCTAGGAATTATATTTTCTTCTTAGGAAATCTTTTCTAGGACATGTTTTTTGTAAAAATATCCCTTGTCTTTCATCCCTCGGGGGGCAAGGTTCTTCCTTCTCTTTTTCTAAGGGAACTTCTTTCCTTAGCTTAGTGGTATTATTTATATTGCAATATTATTTCATCATATTGATAGATATTTTGACTATGGATAACCTTCTTACATAAGAAGTTGTTGTCCTAGGTCGTCACTTCTTCTCTATGTTGCAAATTATGTTCTTTATAAACTCTCACCCTTGCTTTAGTGTTAGAGTTGTTTCCCTCATTCTAAAGATTCCTCTTGCTCTTCTTCACAGGGGGCTTGATGATTGAATCTTTGTTCCCACCTTTTGAAAGATGATATCTTATCTAAACACATTCTTCTTTAGTGTGGGTCTTGGTGATAAGATCTTTTTCATTGAGGATCCGTTTCCATAAGTGACATATCCTTTTCAAAATTATCTATACTCTTGGATGTAGGGGTCAATATCTCTCGCTAAGGATATACTATACATTGTTGTAAACAGGATATCTCCTTGCTTTGTGAAGTAGGTATCCTCTTCCATCTTTGTTCCTACACTTAGGGGGCAAGGATGCCTTATCCTTCTTTTCTATCTTCAAGTATTCACACATAGAGTAACAAATATGGATTGTGAGTTCGGTAGAAGTACTTTAGCCTTAGGGGCTTGGTATGATTTTCTATCTTATTCAAATCTATGCATTGTTATTTCTTACATGTTCATGCTAGGGTTTTTGGTCTCGAGGATTCGATCTTAGCATTATCAGTTTTTGTTCCTTTCCAACATGGAGTCACAAATACGGATTGTGAATTTGGTAGAAGTACTTTAGCCTTGGAGTCTTGGTATGATTTTCTATCTTATTCAAATCTATGCATTGTTATTTCATATGGTATTTTCTTCTTTTCTACGGATTCACCTCTTTCCTTGGTTAAGCAATATTTATTTACTATGTGATATCCAATCATACATGAAAATTATGGTTTGCATTTGAGGACTTATGTCCCTTTATACAAACCTTATTTGTTGTTTGACATTGGGTTTCCATGGTTGATACATCTCTCACCTTAGAAACTGAATAGTGTGCTCTCCCTCATTAAGGGTTACTTCCTTTTCACTTCTTGCATGATATCTCTTTACATTCATCTCTTCCATGGCCTCATAGGAGCTATGACCTTCTTGGCTTGGACTAGGAGTTGTCTATGGATATTGTCTTGATGCTGAAGAAGACTTTATCCTTGTTCTTTTTCTTTCCTTAACATGACAAAATAGTATGTTTTTTCCATCTTAAGGAGGGGCGCATATATAGGGTCTCCCTTGTACTATAGTTTTTTATTTTTACATGCTAAATCTTGGAAGGTAACGCACATAAGTTGCTAAATCCTGAAAAGACATGCATTCACATGCTAAATCTTCCAAAGGTAATGCACATAAGTTGCTAAATCTTGAGGAGACATGCATTTTTCAAAAAATTCAAATATGCTAAATCTTGGAAGGTAACGCACATAAGTTGCTAAATCCTAAAAAGACATGCATTCATATGCTAAATCTTTCGAAGGTAACACACATAAGTTGCTAAATCCTGAGAAGACACACATTTCATATTCATAATGATACAAGAAGGTGGATCTATGGGTATTCCAGAAGCCGTCAGAAGATGCATTACAATTGCAAGCACAGTTTATGGGTGAACCTATTGGGCTCTCCCTCCAGGGTGATTCACGGTAAGGTAGGGATCTTACCAGGCAAGGTAATCACTTTCTCTTTTCGCTTTCATGCTAGTAGGACTGGATCATGAAGCTATGTTGTCTATAGTGTTGCTCTTGTCTTTCTTATGTAATGATTTATGCTTTTATGATAGCTTTCCAAATATGATATTGGTATGAGAAATATTTCTTAGCAAGGTTTCTTATGCTAATTGATTTGGGTTGTTTAGTACTAACCCTTATTCTTTTGTATACTCTCATGTATGTATGTTGAGTTAGAATCCTTGGTCTAGGGGCTTGTGTCTTTAGCTAAGTGTTATTTTATCTCATTTTGAATCCACTGGGATCTCTTCTCTCTTCTCCTTTACCAAGAGTTTGCATCGAATCCCTACTCTTGCTAAAGTGGGGGCTTAATGTATCATCTTAAAATGGAAGCACTTTCATGTTAAAAGCATTTATCCCTCTGAGTAAGTGGTTTGGGGTCATTTTAAGTGCCTTGATTAGTTCTTTTCATGTATTTGGCTTTCTCCCCGCTTTCCACTTCTTCTCTGCACTTGATTTCTCCATTCTAAGTGAAATTAGGGTTAAGGTCTTAAGGACTTTCTTGATTTTCCCTCTTCCATGGCTCTATTTTCTATGTAGGATTTAGAAATGAGACCTCTTAGTCCTTCATCACATCAAATAAAGGATTTTTTGTCTATTCCAGACATCTAGTCCTGTTCTGACATCAAATCCTACATCTCTGGCATCTCCTGGAACCTCTGCTGCAGAACCTAACAAAGTTAGGGTCTGAGGTCAAAGTTGACCTTAACCCTGACTATGTTAGGGTCAACCTCAACCCTGACCAGGTCAGGGTCAACCTCAACCTTGACCTCTTCCCACCAGGATTTCAAATTTTCATTTGTCGACAGTTTGGCTTTCGGGATAATTATTTCTCCACCTTTGGGTCGACTGTTTTAGGCTCCAAAATGGTAATCTTTTAATTGTATTTAATCAAGATATATTTTTAAAGGTGAGGACCTAATTGGGATTTAATTCTCCAAGGTGGCCCATCTAGAGGAGTGTGCCCTAGATCACTATAAAAGGAGGCCTTCCTCTCTCATTTTCTCCATCTTTCATCAAGTGTTCACACTCAAGCTCTCAAGGTGATCAAGAAAGCATTCCATTCAAGCATTCAAGTCTTCTTCTCCATCCAAGTTCTCCATTGAAGATCAAGGATTCAAGCATTCAAGCTATTGAAGGGATTTGGCTCAAACATTCAAGATCTATCATTCAAACCCTAGATCTAGCCACCATGGTGGTGTGATCTTCCTTCAAGATCCTTTGTTCATCTTCAAGATCCATATCATTGTTTCCTCAAGGTGGATTTCAAGCATACAATCATGGAGGTTTAATGATGTTATGTTCAAGCTTTTATATCAATATATTTGATTACATTCCAAATACATTAGCATATCTATCGAATTGCATAGCTTCCTTGTTAGATTCATTTCCACTACTTGCTAGCATTCTCCTATTTCAATTTCAATATTAAGGTTGATTCCAAACCGGGGTTTGACCAAGGCAAACCCCCCCAAACAAACAAACAACCCCCATTTTCTTGTAGGTACAAGTGTGAAATCTCATATTTGAGAGAGAATTTGGATACCCTTTTCGACAATCTTTCAGGATTTGCGAACAGAATAGGAATCAGACTTCAAATAAATAATGTGGTCTTTCACCTTTTAAAAGGTCAAAGTCGACCTATGTGAATTTGGAGAAAAGATTTCTGGGTTTTGTCCGCCTCAACATTTCCAGTCCAAAATAGGTGACAGAATCTTCAGAAAGTTCATACAAAAGCTAGAATTCAGCATTTTCCAGATCTGCCTTAATTCAAGGTTGGTATTTGCACTTCAATTATTTCATATTCCAAGCATAAATTCCATTCATAGGGAAATATTGGATTTACTCTCTCTCTTCCTACTCTTTTGCATAAATTGATTCGATTATGCATTAGCCTTTTGGTTGATCAAATCATATCTCTTCCTTGGGGAATTTGGGTTTGAGAATAGATCTTAATATTTTCCCTTTTTCTTTCTATCTGAATAGTGGTGAATCCATTTTACCTCTATTCAAACCTAAAACATGATGCTAAGTTTACAAAATATTTTTTTTAATAGTTTACAATCAATAATGAATAATAATGTGGAAGCAACATAAAAAAAGATAATTCATACACATAAATGTAACTCACAAGTATATTACAAATCTCAAGGGTTCCTTGACGTAGATTATGTAAATGTTAATTGATCTACTTAATACAACAACCATACAAGGTCTCCACATAATGTAAATAAGTACATCATCTTATACATCAAATATAGATACAACTGATACCACAAGGTATCCATAATGAAATGACATCTTCTGCACATGTCGTAGGGTAAGCAAAAAAAATCAAACATGTAAAGTATAATATGATATCTATTGAGTAATTGAAACAATCATACAAGAATTTAATATAAGAAAGATAAGAGCTTACATCTTTAAACACTAATGAACAACAAGGTACAACTACTACAAGGTGTTAGGATTAACAAGGTAGAAATAACAACTATGTGCAAATATAACCAATATTAGAAAATAATAAACCACATAGAAGAGAACACAAGACATAAAGATTTAACGTGGTTCACCCAATCCCTAGGCTACGTCCACCAATAGCGAGTCCAATATTTTATTATCTAGTGATTACAATCTGATTACAATCTGTAATCCCTTATAGCTCAATTCTACCGCAAGTACTAAAATCATAGATAATGAAAAAATCCCTAACCCTAAGCCATATTATACAATATTTTTGTCACTTTAGGGTTAGAATGAGTTACAATATGTCGGCCTCAAAAAAAGTCACCTTGGGGGTTACGCCCCCGAACCCCCGCTCTTGGGGTTGCCACCCCCAAACCCCCGCTCAGGGCCTAGCCCGGCCCTGAACCCTGGCGAGGTCGAGAGGAAAAGTGTACAGTACTTTCCTGGATAGTACTTTCCTGATCAGTCACCACAATCTAAAAATCTCCCACTTGGTGACTAATTAGTATCCACACTAAAAAACCTCGCACTTGGAGACTGATCCTATAGCAATATTGCTACCATATGAGGCTCCCACTAGATTGAACCACCCTGGACTCAACTGTCCCTTTATTTTGTTTAGTCTAGAAGACCAACTAAAGCTAAACATGAGTTCAACTTCTCCCTTGTTACTACCTTTGTAAACATATCTGCTAGATTATCATCTGTATGAATTTTTTCCAGCTTTAACTTCCCATCATCCAAAATTGACCGAATGAAATGGTATTGTCATGAAGGGTGCTCCCCTTAATACCACAAATACATAACAAAAATAGAGAAACAACAACAATATGCAAGAACATAAAATGGGCTTCTTATTATCTCCACAAATGTGGAATTAAAAACTTTCAGAATTACAATATGTAAAGCCACATGGGCATTCCCTTACAATATTCTGTAGGACAAAGCCTCAAATCAATACCCAGATCTACTACCAGAACTGTCCTGAATTTCCTAAGACAACACTACGGGCCTTCTTTATATAGGCAATTTCATACCCAAAAACCTCAATAACTTCACTAATATAGATGATGTGGCAATGAAACTCAACTGGTATGCTGAAATGACTAAGATGAACCTCCAACTATGAAATCAGAACATTCTAAGATCATATGACCAACTTACTAAAAATAGTAAGTTTCCATAAATAGCAGCTCTGCACAAGATAGCCCTTATTGATTACAAAACAAAAATATTTTTGGGTGATGCAAGATTGCTCTTACACCCAGGATGCTCCTGCATTAGACACCCAGGATAATTTGAGAAGTGACCCTGTCATGACTTAGGTGTGCAGAGGAAAACCAAGATGGTTAACCTCCTCCTTCGTTAGCCATGATGAATCTTCAACAGGTCGTTCTTTCCATTTGACCAAATATTCTTCATATGTCTTGTTCCTTGGGCTTCTACCAACATGACTGTCCAGTATGTCTTCAATCTCCCTGATATCTGAACTGGTTGCTGGAATACTCCACTGTGTTGCTGTGATCTCATCTTCAACACCTCCTTCATGATACTTTGTCAGATCTAAAAAATTAAATACTGGTGAAATATTCAGCTCAGTAGGCAACTCGACCTCATATGCATTCCCTGAATCATGCTTCTTCATTATCTTACATGGCCCAAACTTCTTCATTTTCAGCTTGTTATATGTACCAACTAGAAATCTCTCCTTCCACAAATGAACCATGACTTTATCTCCAACCTAAAATTCCTTATGCCTTCTTTTCTCATCTGCCTTAGCCTTATACTGTGCATTCATCTTGGTAATGTGTTTTCTCACCTCCTCATGAATGTTCTTCAAATGTTCTACAAAATCCTCAGCTTCAACACTACTTATTTCTCCTTTATCTATCTTCCTCAACTCAGATGCATTTCTAGGACTACTTCCATATACAATCTATGGATGATGTGATGAGCTAAACTTCAAATCTGTCTTCAACTCTTCACTTTCTGCTAGTTTCATTCTGTGTACTGCCTTATTTGGAAAATTGGCTCCTAGAATCAAGTCTATCTGATGACTGATCTTTCTTATTGGTCGTAATCCATCAGGCACATTATCGGATACAATATCCTAAAACTCATTCAATAATTCTACAACTTCTACAGGTACATCTTCTACTTCCTCTTTCCCAGCCTTTGGAATTAAGGTAAAACACATATGCTCATGCGGCATACCATCTAAGAAATTTCCTCTATCAACAAATGTTATTCTTGCATTACCACATACCTTTTCTTCTATTTCCTTCAATGGTTTTAGCTTATGTCGCACTCCATCCTTTATCAGGGAATAGGTATTTGCATGACCATCATGTACAACACATTTGTCAAACTACCAAGGTCTACCCAACAACATATGACATGCATCCATAGATATGATATCACATAGTACCTCATATTGGTACCATCCGATCTTGAACTTCACTAGGCACTATTCACTGACCATGACCTTGTGGTCATCTTGCACCCAGGCAACCTGATATGGATGTGGATGTTTCTGCCTTTTGATTTTTAACTTTGTCACCATCTCTTCTGACACCAAATTATTGGTACTGCCACTATCAATAATCACATCACAACACTTATCCTCACACTTGCACCTGGTGTGAAACAGACTCCTCCTTTTCTCAAGTTCATTATCACCACTCAACAGGACTCTTCTATTAATCAGTGTTTCTCCTCTTTCAGCATCTTTAGAATTTGATGATTTGGCATCTTCATCTACATGTACAACTCTGGCCTAGCCTTCATTCCTCCTATCTGTCCTTCCTTGGTGTTGAGGACATTCAAATGCCCTATGACCTTCTTCTCCACAGTGAAAACATGTTCCACGGAAGCCTCCTCCTCCAGATCCTTATCCTCTTCCTCTTCCTCTCTGATCTCTATTATTCTGATCGTGGAAATGATTGAAATTATCTCCTCTTTGATTCTAACTATTATTGGCCGCATCTTTCTTTTTCAGATCTTCAGTTTGATCTCCATATGACCGTCCACCAGATCTTCCATCACGACCTCTTCTACTTTGTCTGCTCTCAAACTTCTTTTTCAACTTTTCCTCTACTTTTAGGGCAAACTGGTATGCCTCTTCAATACTGCTCATTCGAACCAGATTCAGCTTCTCTTGAATGCTAGACCTCAACCCATTAAGGTAACGGGAAACTTTCTCCTTAAACTACTACATTTGGGGCCAAATTTCAACGGCCATTTGTCAGATTTGCAACGCTCATTTGTTGGAATTTCGACACCTGAGTCCGTCACTATTTTTGTGTAGAAGATTGTGACAGAAGACCTATCTATCAGTTTACCGACACCACGTCGCGTTGAAAACTTGCACATGACAACAGCTTCGTTATGGCATTTCCTGCAGTTTATCCATCAAAATTTTGATAACAAGACCTATCAAAAATATACAATCTCTGTCGGAACTAACTGTCGAAAACATATTCTTTCTGACATTAGAACTATTGGAATAGCGACAATTTGCATCAAATTCTGATAGATTTTCCTATTGGTGATATGGCCTCACTGTCGAATAGTCTATCGAAAGTTCTGTCAAATATTTTCTATTTACGACACTTAAACTATTGGAATAACGACAGTTCTACAACATTCTCCGACAGGTTTCCCTGCCGAACGTATAGCATTACTATCGCATGAAATGTCATAAATTATTTTTTTCTGACATTTTTTCTATCGAATGAATAGCACTTCTATCAGAATTAATTATAAACTATCAAAAAATTGACGGATAGGCACATTAAAGTTAACACAGCTCAAGAGACCATCATAGGTTCTCTCTTTCTTCGGTCTATATTATTGACAAAATGTTTTACCTTTCATTAGCTCATCAAATCTGGGGATTTGAAAGAATTTAATAGAATATTTTTATGACAAAATATATTATTTAAGTTGATGTTGCACAAATTTATCTACTTCATGCACTTGTAGACTATGAGGATGGCGATAAAGAAGCATTGCCATGGGAGGAGATGCTTCTTTATCGCCGTCTTCATAGTATACAAGTGCGCGAAGTAGATAAATTCATGCAACGTCAACTTAAATAATATACGTTGTCATGAAAATATTCTATTAAATTCTTTCAAATCCTTAGATTTGATGAGCTAATGAAAGGTAAAATATTATATCAATAATATAGACCGAAGAAAGAGACAACCTATGATCGTCTCTTGAGCTGTGTTATCTTTAGTCCTAGCTACCTATCGATTGTCGAGAATAATCACAGTCTTGCATTTATGTACACTACAAAAATTGATCACAGTCTCGTAAAAACATTTTACACTTGTACATCTCATCAATACTGGAGGCCTAAAGTAATTTTATACGATCACTAGCACATTTCATGCATGGATGAGAAAACACTATCCAAAGTTTCTAGATAACCTTTTTGAGAAGAGGAATGAGTGGAGGCCAAAGAAGGGATAATTGTGAAGGTTTTATAGATGTAGGTTACTGAATCATCATCTCTGCACTGGTACTCAATCTGGCCTCCACTCCATATACGTCTTCTCATAATCTAAAAACTCTCCATCATTGATTCTCATCATTTTTTTAGCATCTCCATGGACTGAGACCTTAAATTATTGAGCTTCTCTTTGTTTCAAGAATAGTTTAACATTCTCTACTTAATAGGGCCAACCACGTGAAGGTGGAAGCTCACCTAGCCCCTCCTAGGAGCCTCTTATGACCCTTTACGACATTTTAGGACCTCTAAGATGTATTCTTAGGGATCGTAAAGGGTCATAAGGGGTCCTAGGACACAATAGCTGAGAAACATAAATGTAGGCATCATGGTCACAATTTTTTGGAGACACAACATAATTGAGTGGTTTTTCGAGATGATGCAAACTAGTGGTTGCTTTGCATCATCTGGGAATAGCACTCAATTATGTTGTGTCTCCAAAAAATTGTGACCATGATGCCTACATTTATGTTTCTCAGCTGTTGTGATATGTACATCGTAGTCTGTCGTTGTTGCAGCAGCAGAGCCTATATTCCACAACAAAAAGGAAGACATCTTTTTAGCCTGGGTCTCGATCCTACCCCAATTGTCAAAGGATCCAGGGCCAGGCTCAAAAGATGTCTTCCCATTCTATCTGCAACATTGTGTCCATCCATGATCTCAAGAACATCATCATCTTTCCACTCTTCATTTGCCAAAATATATCACTTCTTCAAGCTTGCAGAGTAATCTTATTAATAAAATAACTCTTTCCAACATTAGGGTACCCACATATCAAAATAGTTTATGTTATTGGTGCTTGTGCTCAAGGATATCGATTCACTATTTTGAAATGGCCAAATCATTTTTATTTCGATTATAGAGAAAAGGAGTGGGAGAAAACGAGCAGGTGAAAGCTGATCAAGAGTGAGAGAAGGCATTGAATTTTATTTGATCATAAATGCTCTCTGAAATGACCAATCATGTTTTCTATTCGATTCTTTTTGGTGTTTTTTTTTCCCATATTCAGTAGATAAAAATCATGGCGGTAGCCACTTAGCCATCTTTTTGATGTTCCAGGTATTTTACAAAGATACATGTATGTGGATTTATCATTCAATTGCTTGTAGTTATTGGTCAAATGCAAATATTTTGTCATGTTGCAAGGGAAAGATATCAGTTTGGTGTTTTTGGTTTATGTTAAAAGTTGATTTGGTAAAATCCTCAAAAAACACACTACATGTTCTAAAATGTAAAGAAGTTGAATGTTAAATGTAAGATATATATCTCATCCATAGTAATCAAAAGAAAGGACATGAAACTTATAAGGAGATTTACCAAACCAAAAATATAAGAAAATAGGAAACATGGATTGGTACCTTATGAATTGGTTTTTGAGGTGCACAATCTTCATCAATCTCCTCAGATCAAGACCCCTCATGAAAAATGCATTTAACACAAAAAACAAATCTACAAAATTGAACCAATGGCATGTTTAGAACAAAGAAATAGATTGATAATTTAATATGCTGAAAATTCTATTATGTTTAATACACGCAAAAGGACCAGTCCCAACAATTCTTAAACATACTTTATCTGATATGATAATAACATGGTAATTAAACTGATAAAGGTGTTATCTGCATTTAATCTGCCAATTACTAATTACACAAAAAACAAATTTACAAAACTAAACCAATGGCATGTTCTTTGTATGTGATTTCTTCATCTTTCGAGCCTCTAGCATCATATTCAACTGCAAATTTCAAATGCATTGCATTTTATTTGTTCATAAATGCTCTCTGAAATGACCACATTCTACTAGTGGCGTGCCCTAGCCCATGATTTATCTCCATTATTTGATGTTATTGGTGCTTGTGTTCAAGGATATCGATTCACTGTTTTCAAATGTTTGGATCATTTTGGCCGTGACTGTTCCTCTAGTTCACAGTTAGGAAATGTAACTATCTAATGATTATATGTAATGTTGAATGGATTAAATACTTTATTCTTGGTAGAAGTGAATGGAAGGAATAGTGTTGGTGCTAGGTTTCATTTATTATTGAATTCAATGGTTTCCAAGATGTGTTGAGGAGTTTGCTCCTTGTTTAATGTTAACTGTTCCTGCACAATCCACTCATACAATAGTGAAATGCTATGTGATTGACAATTTCATACAACTGGTCCTTTGGCGTGTATTAAATACAATCTAGTCACTTATTGAATGCTTTGGAGACTACTAGTTTGACTGTCCATGCGTTACTAGTGACTGAGATTCATTAAAGGATACAAAACCCTTCATTTTGGGGTTATTGTGTGTGGATTCAAATGTAGGTTTGATTTGGTTAATGTTTAGAAGAGATCAATAAAGTATTTAAAGACAATATTACATGTTTGGAGAGGTTTGAGAGGCACTTATAATGACTGTACGCTCACAAACAGCGCCATAGACTGGTTTTACTAAGTTTCCTTTCTCTATTTTGAGGTTTCATTTCTCTGCCACAGGGGTACAGTTAGAGGGTTCATTGAAAAAATGATCCTTTGAATGGTTACTATGAATATGAATGATTTGATATAGCATATTTCTCATTTTACTTGAAGTTTGGAATAGCTTGTGCAAGGCTGAAAGTAGTTTTGGTCATTTTGGTCGTGACTGTTCCTCTACATAGTCAGAAAATGTAACTGTCTAATGATTATATGTAATGTTGAATGGATTAAATGATTTATTCTTGGTAGAAGTGAATGGAGTTTCCAAGATGTGTTGAGGAGTTTGCTCCTTGTTTAATGTTAACTGTTCATGCACAATCCACTCATACAAAAGTGAAGTTACAAAACTAAACCAATGGCATGTTTACAACAAAGAAATAGAATCATAATAATATGCTGAAAATTCTATATATTCTATTTAATACATGCCAAAGGACCAGTCCCAACAATTCTTAAACATACTAGTTATCTGATATGATCAATTGTTAATAAAGGTCTAATTCTGTAGACTGCTAGCACGAAGGAAGATTTGACCTAACCAAATTTTTCGTGTACCACACAAAAAAAAAGTGTGATAACTATGTCTACTCCAACCTTAATTGTTTAAGAATTCATCATATTAGATAAAGTATGTTTAAGAATTGTTGGGAGTTCTATTAGACCTTTGTTGTAAACATGTCATTGGTTTTCAAATGTTTGGATTCATGTTTGTTGATATTACTGGCATATATGTTTAATGACACCATTGTATATTGATGTCACTGAAATGACTGTATTCTACTAGTGTCATGCCCTAGCCCGTGCTTTAACTCCATTATTTGATGTTATTGGTGCTTTTGCTCAAGAATATCCATTTTTTTGAAATGTTGACTGTGGTTATCAAATGGACAGCACATGAGCTTCTAGCTAGGCATCATTTGTATTGATAGCTTAGGGAATCAAATGTATTGTATAATTGATAGTTGAGACTTTGTTAAAAGGAAATAGGACAAAGAACGATTCTGATTTAGTTTCTCTATTTTGATCTCTAAGTGGCTTACAACCCTAGAGAAGTATATGCAGATTTACAAATGCAGTTGCAGGATACATAGCAGCCGATAATTCACAGGAAATCCATGCATCCAATTTGAATAGCAATTAATACAAAGAAATAGGGTCCTCCAATGGCCCAATCATCCGGACCTTGACTGTCCCCTCAACCAGTGACCCTTCAAAACTGGGTTATCATGCAATCAGTGAATGATCCTTCATTCTCCTGGTCTGCCTTGCATCCAAACATATTGGAAATACACAATACAATGATAACAAGTCTTTCACAATACAATGATAACAAGTCAATCACATAGCATTTCACTGTTGTATGAGTGGATTGTGCAGGAACAGTTAACATTAAACAAGGAGCAAACTCCTCAACACATCTTTGTTGTAAACATGCCATTGGATCAGTTTTGTAAATTTTTTTTTTGTGTTAAATGCATTTAAATGGAACATTAAGCATATTAATAATATGCTTAATATATTAGTAATTGCAAATTAAATGCCCATAACACCTTTATTAGTTTAGCATGTTATTATAAGATACTAAAAAAAACCTACTATTTGTCAGAGAAATCTTCACTGTCCCCCACAATGAAGACAATGAAGATTGACCTCCTACCCCACAACAAAGAACATTGTAATAAGAATAAGATATAATATAGTGTTAGAATAAACTTTGAACAAAGACATATAATGCTTAAGTTAATGATCTAAAAAGCTGCAAATATAGGAATTGAAAAAGAAGATAGTGCCAAGAAACATTTTCACAAATATGAAACATGAGGAAAAGTAATAACATTAACAATGCCAAGATTCATAGCATTAAATTTCACCTGCAGATGAGTTTTTGCAGTGGGTTGCCTAGCATCAAAAATATGTTGAGTTGCATTTGAGCTGTAACTAAGAGTATCATGTGGAACATACCCTAAACTTTGAAAGCATTCTCCAACCTGGCAATTCAAAATTCAATCTAGGCAAGCATCAGTAAGTGAAATAAATTATAGACATCAACATCAACATCATCATAATCATTAGAAATAAAATTTAAAGACATATTTTGGATAGTACTATGTTTCTTGAAAGTTTTTGTGATGCTTCTAAAATTTAAAGACATATTTTATGGCTTAATGATAACATAGATTAGTGTTTTATTTTCTGATGGAATGTTGTTGATCATTCATGGTCTTGAAGAAACTTTTGATTGTTTTGATTCTCAAGTCCTGACATTGTTTCTCAATGTGATATAGACTGACCACAAGATGGTTCAGTTGGTCCTCTCTTTTTGTTTAATCATTTGTCTTCTTCATGGTGTAAGTGTTCATTAATATTCATTAATGGCGGGCGGTGATTCCTTGGTAATAAAGGCATTGACAACATTCATAATCATATAGCTCTTTACCTGATCTAGTCACATCATCAACATCAAGGTCAGTTTGTCTGGCCTCAGCCTCAACCTCAACCTGCTCATTAACAATGGCCTCTACACTCTCTACAACTGCAATACAAATTGTTACATTAATCCAAACGCCAATTGTAATTAAATTTCTATTACTACACCAATCAATTTAAGATGTTTACTTGTATTACTATGATGCACGTCCTCATTGTCATCAACACATACAGGTTGTGTACGGCAAGAATCAACAGGCTCCAAAGTTTCTAGATAACCATTTTTGAGAAGAAGAAAAAGTGGAGGCCAAAGAAGGGATAATTGTGAAGGTTTTCTAAATGTAGGTTATTGAATCATCATCTCTTGTTGATATATTTCAGATTCTACTCTGGAATGAACAAACTATAGAGATCTAACACAGCTAAACATAGAATAAAGTAAACAAGAAGGGATAGAAGATACCTGGATATCAACCAAGTATACTCCAGTCTATATGCCTCCAAACTGTACTAACAAAGGTGCTGAGGAGAACCTGATTAGTACCTTAGTTTTAGTGTATTGAGGAAGAGTCCAGTCCTAACAGAGGCTTCCAGCCCTAATCAACTCATAGTTAACATTGCCAATAATTTCTGGTTGTATGGATCAGATCATAATTTGATCTTTATTCATGCTCAAACTTGTTCTTATCTATTAGCCGAAGCTACTTATCTTTCACACCAATATATGCTAATCTAAGTTTACTTAAGGCATAGAATCAAGGTTTTGGGGGAGGGAAGCACATTATGTTTTTGGTGCTTCTCTCCCTAGAATCCAACACCATATATATATGAATTGAATTATCTTCAAGAGGGTTGACCTGGTCTTATTAAATATATTTAATGTTAAAGCCAAGAGGCCGACCTTGGGCCCTTAACTAATTCAACCAACACATATATATAAATGAAATAATAATCTCCTTATTATTATAAATCACACAAGGGTATTTATTTGATTAGTTTGATCTTGGCCGAAAGGCTATAATTATTAACACTTTGCACTGGTACTCAATCTGGCCTCCACTCCATATACATCTTCTCAAAATCTAAAAACTATCTATCGTTGATTCCTGTCATTTTTTAGCATCTCGATGGACTGAGACCTTAAATTATTGAGCTTCTCTTTGTTTCGAGAATAGTTAAACATTCTCTACTTAACAGGGCCAACCACATGAAGGTGGAAGCTCATCTAGCCCCTCCTAGGAGCCTCTTATGCCCTTTACAACATTTTAAGACCTCTAAGATGTATTCTTAGGGATCATAAATGGTTGTAAAGGGTCATAAGGGGTCCTGGGACACAATAGCTAAGAAACATAATTGTAGGCATCGTGGTCACAGTTTTTTGGAGACAACATAATTGAGTTGTATACCCAGACGGTGGAGAGAAACTCCTGCACCTCCGATTCCAAGTTGACTACATCTATTGCTCATGAATACAATGTCCTCCAATAGATGTATTCAACTTGGAATTGGGGGTGCAGAAGTTTCTCTACATCACTTGGGTACACAACTCATGTAATGAGGACGCTTAGAACACAAGTATATGCAAATTTCATTATTTAATAATAAAAATCTATTAAAATGTTTATACCTTCTCCCATTTGTTGTTGTAATTCCTCTTTGAGTATCCCCTTTCTCCTTTGCATCCAAAATGAACTCATTCCAATCCCTCACTGGAATAAAGGGAGGACGCTCAAACTTCAGCAAGACTTTATACACGCAACGTTCATAGATTATGTTCAATGTGTTATTTACATTTGTAAATCAACTTTGCATACAAATCTATAGACGGTGCATGGTACGAAGCCGCGCTCAAGCTTGAAAATGATAGTCAATCCATAGTCAAGGTCAAGGAACAAATGGAACAACCAAGAAAACACTATACGTTAAATCATGTGATTGATAGCAGATTGGGGCTCACCTGAGCCATAAACATGAATAATTATTCTAAAAAAAGATGTAAACCATATATATGCACACTTGAGGCAAAGAGAAGTTATGTCATATCCATATTAAAATATTAGTTACAATATGAAAATACTAAACTAACTAATTCTTGAGTTCATCTCTGCATATGGTCGCAACAAAGATATGCGATTACAATACAGAGAAGGCATTGTAACATTATAATTTTGGAATTTGCCCTAGCCTGACACATTTTGCACTCAAATCCTTCATCGTGGATAAGTGGAGATGGGCGGATAGATGCAAATGAGTTGTCATCAACCCAACTAAAGTATTCGCAGCCATTATTTCCCTATGATGCCCAGTCTACATTAGTTCTTATATTATAATGACTAGTATTTACATTAGAAACATTAAATATATACACATCAGAAACCTTTTTTCTATTTGGGTAGCACCAAAATTGTCATCCAGGGTTGTTCAGTGTCTGTGAAGTCTTCAACACACACTACCCACCACCACATCGACAGTTTGGCACATTGACAAGAGTCATCGAGCCTATATATCAATAATGCACCGCACCATCACTACTACATTTATTATTTTTATATGAAATACACCAAGGAGTACCATCATAAATATTAACCATTTACAATAATGAAAAGTAAACCTAAATCAAATAGCTCATTTTTTATCAGCATGTGTAGTCTCTGTGTATATGAAAAATGAAAGAAATATGAAGCTGAAATAAAATAGTGAACAAAATAGTATTCGATCCACATAGACTGAATGAAATATACCATCAAAAGAAGGTGACAAAATCCTGTCACGAAGCATAGACATAGGAAATAAAAAAGGGACAAAAGACAAGAAATAAGAAAAATCATTACGACTATAGAAAAATCATTTATACTTGTTGCCTGACTTTCAGTCACCCATTTTTTTGACAATGTCAGAGTCAAGTCAGGTCTGTTTTGTTAGTGTCTAGGTCTAGCTTCTCTCTAGGATAGGAGGTCTTTGTCGGGTTTCCCTTCAAATTGCTTTCATGTTTAAGCTGGGTGGTTTGTTTTCAAGGTCTCATTATTTGGGTAGGTTGTAGATCCCAACCCGACAAAGACTTGATGCTCAAAATGATGTTCTTTCTCAAGCAGAGTGATGATTTCAAAGTCATGATCTCCAGATGTTTATAAGAAGTCAGGAAAAAGGATGCAGTGACAGAGCTAGTTTTGATTATCTAGAGAATGATTACAGAGGAAAGCTTTTTAATAAAATGACATACTCTACAAAAAGATGTTGAACTCCTTGCAAAAGATAGGAGAAAATGTTGATACAGTGAGGTGAAAATGGATTGAAGGCAGTCACTGTGCATTTGAATTTCCATTTCAAGCTCGGGTCTTAGTTCTTGTTTGAGCATTGGATATATCTTTTTCAATATTTCTCATGTTAATGTTGTCTCGATCAATCCCTTGGTGATCAGAGTAACTGAAAATAGTGAATTTAAAATGATTTAATTTTCTTTTAAGTTCAGGCATGTCTCTCATATACAACAGAGCCAAACAATGTATTTTCCACAGTTGGTTAAAGTTAGTGATTTTTCATGTTATGAGTACGTGGAGAGGTTCTTTGAATTGTAAGGATTCCATTGTTAAAGATAGAACCTGATTTGGTATTGTAACCTCAAAGTTATCACAAGGCGGAAGAAAATTGTGGCTGTCACGTGATCGCATAAACCAAATATGAGTTATGGCATCATGCGACAACGTAAGCCATTGAAGATGCTTGGTAGTAAAGTGGGATCCTTCTACGTGTCCAAGGTAGAGGCCGCACTTCATCAAAGTGCATCCGACGGTCCTCGCATAATCGTGATCCCTGACAAATGCTTTTGCGAATTTGCGAGATGTGTACGCGTGGCAGTGGGACCCGAGTCAACGGACTTACCTATGGTGGAACAAAGAAAAGGATCCAATGGCCCTCGCATAATCGTGATCCCTGTCAAATGCTTTTGTGAACTTGCGAGATTTTTCCACGTGTCCCTGTGGGTCCGAGAGAAGCTTGTTTGCGGTTCTAACATTTTTGAGATGCTTGATCAATGGTTATCGCTTTTCCTCCATGTTGTTGAAGATTCTTTGTGGGAAAATGGGATTGTGACACGTGTCTCAGTGGGTATAAAAGAGTAAGATTCCCGCTTAAGTCATTTCATCTATATTTGAAAGCAACGGTCCTGTGATAGATGTCGAACTCGATTGTTTTTAATAATCGACAGTATCCATCATGTTAATATGCATCTTGTCGATGTTAATTGAATCAGTCTTTATAATAAGAGCCAAGGGTTATCATTCTTGTTCAGTTTGATCATGAAATGAACTGAGCAACATGTTTTATGAAATTTCAAATTGGCATAAAGAAGAAAAATCAAAAGAGACTAAGAACAGAGGGGATTATTGATACAGTGTTATGACCGACCTCTCGACAGAGATCATGGGTAGGAAAGAATGAAGAGTATAATCCTAATGATGTTTATGTTGTAGCTTACAGTCAAGAAGATGCAACATGGGTTGCCCCAGGTGGTGGTAGTGATAAAGCTATTATATCAAATAAGATCATGCCAAATATTTCTAAGACATTTAAAGAAGGTTGAATGCAGTTGTAGATCGGATTGACTGTTGTTTGAAAGATAGCTTGACTCCGAGAAGCCCAATGGACTTCGGCTTGACAGGTGTTGTTTGAGGAAATGAAAGGTCTCAAATTGAAGTGTCATAAGTCTATGATTGGCTTTTCAAATTCTTTCATCGAGGATGTTCCTGTTTTGTGCTTTGTCTTTCTGTATTTTGGAAGTTGAATCATTTCCAGTGGCTATAAGCATTGTATGTAAACTCTATAAATATTGTGAAGGAAATCAATGTAAAGGTCGACAAACTTGTAAGGGTAGCATAAGTGATTCCATTTACTTTGCTAGGTTTTCATGTTTGTTGAACCAATAGTTTTCATTTGCATGTGAATAGACAGGACAGTTATATATGATGTTGTAATTGCTTGCTGGATTCCATTTCATGTTTGTAATTGCAGTGAAAGTAATTCCATTTACCTTTCATGTATGATTCTTCTCCTATTCACCCTATTATTTAGATGCATCTGAATGGAAAGTACAATTGTATATGGAGCTGTAATTTTTGCTTGAATTCCATTTCACGTTAGTAGTTGCAGTCTAAGCAATTCTATTTGTTGTCTATATATGATTCTGCTTCTGTTCTCATTAGTAGAATATGCATTCTTAGAATAGATAGGTTTAGTTAGAAGATAGTCTTTATGATAATCTGTGATCAACATTCCATTGGGGATTATAGGTTATCCACTTTATCCTTGCCTGAATTGTTTGTGCCTACAAACAATTTGGTTAAAACTCATAAGGAATAATCTGATGATAGATAAAAACATATTCATTGAATATCAAACACAATTAGGGAGCTGTACCTATCAATTCAGAGGGTAGTGATAGATGACTTACACTGACCCATTTGTTGGTGAACATCCTCTTGTTCTCTCACCTTAGGTGTTAAGAAGAGTCAAAGATTATAAATCTAAAGGGAGGACAAACTGTTAACCAACAATACTATAATAAAAAAAAGAAACACTCTTTGTCAACAATTTTCAAAATCATTAGGACTATAGAAAAATAATTAAGACTATACAAAATCAAATTTTAGAAATGGATGGTTCTAATGCTTTTCCATTACAACAATTGAGCATTCATCATTTGGTATTGTGTATTCCATTTAAGTATGTCAACAATGTTCAAAATCCTGTCACCAAGCACAGACAAGAAATAAGAAAAATCGTTAGGACTATAGAAAAATCAAGTTCTATAAATGGACGGTTCTGATATTGCTTTTCCATTACAACAATTGACCATTCATCATTTGGTACTTCTTGGTGTATTCCATTTAAGTTTTTCAATTGTTGTGTTTATGTGCATGTTCTTTATGTGTTTGGCTTCTCTCCCTCGTAAGGGATGCATCGATAGGTAATTGATTTGAAAGCATAATGATTTGACAGTCTTTTTTCAGGATAGGCGTAATCATCCTGCCAACCTTAATTAGCAACATTTGTGATATATGTCAAGTACTTATAATCAGTATGCCCAAAAAATAGAGACTTAGTAGTAAAAGCATGTCCTTTGGTTTACTAGTTTAATCTAGTTAAGAATAGTTTGTTTCATATTTGAATGTACCATTGAATGAAGCTTGGTTATATTAAGTACAATCTTAAGACTCGTGACTCTTCAAATTCTCTTGTTTCCTTCAGACCTCCAAACATGTGTACTTTGAGTAGCCCTCCAACAAATGGACTTGTGATGATTTTCACAATAGTACATGTGTAGGAGGACTACTCAAAGTACTGCTTAGGCAAATCTGAATGTTCATCACCTGTGCATATTAAAGTTGATTATAGAAGATATATGGTAGACCCATCAGCAAATAGATTTGTGGTGATTTTCACAATAGTACATGTGTTGGTGGGTAAGCTCCCAATAGCACTCAGGAAAATATGCATGTGCATCACCTGTGCATATGAAGTGGCCCAAATGGAAGATACAATCACTAAATTTTGCATACTCCTTATTTTGTTTTGTGTTGATGTTGTTAGACATGGTCTTTCTTGAATGGAATGACTCGTTACTTGTACATTGACTAGAATGTTGGTGGAAGAAGGATGATTTGTTTGCAACCATTTTTTCAACTCTAATTTTCTCAACACAAAGGGACATTTATCATAGCCATAGAAACATGATTATTTTAAAATGAAATACACCAAGGAGTACCATAAGAAATATTGACTATTTACAATCATGAATAGTTAACCTTAATCAAATAGCTCATTTTTTTATCAGCATCTGTAGTCTCTGTGTATATGAAAAATGAATGAAATATCAAGCTGAAATAAAATAGCAAACAAAAATTCAAATTCAAGGCCTAATTTATCAAGAGAAACAAACATTAGGACAAAAGAAAAATCATTAAGAGTATAGAAAAATCATTAGGACTATAGAAAAATCATTAAGACTAGAAAATCAAGTTCTAGAAAAATCATTAAGAGTACTAAAATCATTAGGACTCTAGAAAAATCATTAAGAGTACTATAGAGTACTATAGAAAAATCATTAGGACTATAGAAAAATCATTAAGACTACAAAATCAAGTTCTAGAAAAATCATTACGACTATAGAAAAATCATTTAGACAATAAAATCAAGTTCTAAAAATAGACGGTTCTGATGCTTTTCCATTACAACAATTGATCATTCATCATTTGGTACTTCTTGGTGTATTCCATTTAAGTTTTTCAGCTGCCGTGTTTATGTGCATGTTCTTTATGTGTTTGGCTTCTCTCCCTCGCAAGGGATATGTCGATAGGTAATTGATTTGAAAGCATAATGATTTGACTGTTCCAAGTAATGTTTTTAATCCTTTGAAGTTTCTCATGATCCTGATGTAAGTTGATTGGATTAAGCAATTTGGGGATCCAATAGGACTTTAGGGGAGTTTAATAAATGTTTTGGAAGACTTAGAGGAACTATTAGCATGACTATTCCTTCATCTACAGTGAGTTAGACTGAATTTGCTAAGTTTTTCCTTTGTTTTGAAGTATATTTTGTAATCTATTTCCTTTCCATGGACCCAAAGACCTAGGACCCATGGAAAAAGGATACTAACAATGTATTATACAACTCTAATGTTCTTGACTTGCAGAGATTTGAGAAAGTAAAGAGAACACTAAGTATGTTTAATGTTAACTATTCCTGCACAATCCACTCATACAATAGTGAAATGCTATGTGATTAACAATTTCATACAATTGGTCCTTTGGCGTGTATTAAACATAATAGAATTTTCAGCATATTATTATCATTCTATTTCTTTGTTGTAAACATGTCATTGGTTCAGTTTTAATCTACTAGTTTCGTGCCCTAGCCCATGCTTTATCTCCATTATTTGATGTTATTCACTATTTTGAAATGTTGACTGTGGTTATCAAATGGAAAAAATAGAAAAAAAAAATTGTACACATTAACCAAATCAAACCTACATTTGAATCCACACACAATAACCCCAAAATGAAGGGTTTTGTATCCTTTAATGAATCTCAAACACTGGTAACGCATGGACAGTCAAACTAGTAGTCTCCAAAGCATTCAATAAGTGACTAGATTGTATTTAATACATACCAAAGGACCAGTTGTATGAAATTGTCAATCACATAGCATTCCACTGTTGTATGAGTGGATTGTGCAGGAACAGTTAACATTAAATAAGGAGCAAACTCCTCAACACATCTTGGAAACCATTGAATTCAACAATAAATGAAACCTAACACCAACACTATTCCTTCAATTCACTTCTACCAAGAATAAAGCATTTAATCCATTCAACATTACATATAATCATTAGACAGTTACATTTTCTGACTGTGTAGAGGAATAGTCACGACCAAAATGATCAAAACTACTTTCACCCTTACACAAGCTATTCCAAACTTCAAGTAAAATGAGCAATATGCTATATCAAATCATTCATATTCATAGTAACCATTCAAAGAATCATTTTGTCAATGAACCCTCTGACTATACCCCTACGACAGATTAAGGAAACCTCAAAATAGAGAAAGGAAACTTAGTAAAACTAGTCTATGTCGTTGTTTGTGAGGGTACAGTCATGATAAGTGCCTCTTAAACCTCTCCAAACATGGAATAATGTCTTCAAATACTTCATTGATCTCTTCTAAACATTAACACATGGACAGTCAAACCTGTAGTCTCCAAAGCATTCAATAAGTGAATATGAATGTTTGAAAACTTTCCTCTCAACTTCCCTAACCACTCCTAATCAGTTAGAGGGATTAGTTGAGTGTTTAGACACTAAAACTTCTTAAACATACTTTATCTGATATGATGAATTGTAATATCAACAAACGTGAATCCAAACATTTGAAAATAGTGAATCGATATCCTTGAGCACAAGCACCAATAACATTAAATAATGGAGATAAAGCATGGGCTAGGGCACAACACCAGTAGAATACGGTCATTTCAGTGAGCATTCATGATAAAATAAAATTCAATGCATTTGAAATTTGCGGTTGAATATGATGTCAGAGGCTCGAAAGACATTGCCCATCAAAGATACCAATCAAAGTGTTTGGGGAAGTTGAGAGGAAAGTTTTCAAACATTCATATTCACTTATTGAATGCTTTGGAGACTACTGGCTTGACTGTCCATGCGTTACCAGTGATTGAGATTCATTAAAAGATACAAAACCCTTCATTTTGGGTTGTTGTGTGTGGATTCATCCACTTTAGCCAAGAAGATCAAGAAGATGGGGTAGGAGGACATTGTGGTAGAAGAAGTATTTAAAGAAGCAACAAGAAGCAATAGAAAAAATTTCAGGAGTTTGGAACAACATTTTAGAATCCATGAATGGTATGGGTAAGGTGACCTTCATTCTTGGCCGTGACTTCAATGAAACATTGGATTTGGCTGATAAGAAGAAGGGTCACTTGTTGATAGTGTTCCTTGAGGGAAGGGGGATTTTGAAAGACTTTTTATCATTGTATTTTATATTTCCAATATGTTTGGATGTAGGGCAGATCAGGAGAATGAAGGATCACTCACTGATTACATGATAACCTAGTTTTGAAGGGTCATTGGTTGAGGGGACAGTCAAGGTCTGGATGTTGATAGTAATTTGTTGAGGGAAGGGGGATTGTAAAAGACTTGTTATCATTGTATTGTGTATTTCCAATATGTTTGGATGCAGGGCAGACCAAGAGAATGAAGGATCACTCACTGATTGCATGATAACCTAGTTTTGAAGGGTCACTGGTTGAGGGGACAGTCAAGGTCTGGATGTTGATAGTGTTCCTTGAGGGAAGGGGGATTGTGAAAGGCTTGTTATCATTGTATTGTGTATTTCCAATATGTTTGGATGTAGGGTAGACCAAGAGAATAAATGATCACTCACTGATTGCATGATAACCTAGTTTTGAAGGGTCACTGGAAGAGGGGGGAATGAAGGATCACTCACTGATTGCATGATAACCCCACCAAGCATTCTTTCCTTTAAGTTTTCACAATATCTCAAAATATGATCATTATTCTTTACTTTCTTCTATATGCTATTCTTTCTATGGTTTTGTTATCTCAGAAATATATCAAAAACATTGCAGATGTGCATATAAAAGTAAAATATTGTCCTTCAATTGTTCCACATTGAAGCATTTCCTCTTGGGAGTATTCTCTTCATTTGTACAATATCTGTCAAAAATGGTTCCCATATTTCTTCAAGATCTATTTTAATCTTTATACTGCAATTTTGATTAGATTTGACCAATAGTTGATTTCATTGGTATTTTATAGCATATACTCCTAATGTGAAATGTGGAGATAAAGAAAGAGACACACTAGGTATGAATTACACGATATACCCATCATCACTTAGCACTTAAATAGTAAATTATGGACAGGGAACAACCCCCTAACTTCTGCATGTTTGTTTCATGTTGGCCTCTTATTATATGCAAAGGTAGGCCTGTCTTAGGCTAACAACCACAGTGTAGGGGCCATAAATTATGGATCCCAAAATAGTGCACACTTGTATTAAATTAGGTTCACTATACTAAAAGGGAATGAAAACCATGCAATAGTGCCTCATGGGGATGGAAGCAACCCTTCACCAAGAAGATGATTGTGTCTGCAATATTTACTAGAGGGAAAGAACATAATTTGGTTCCAGCAATTACTCCTAGAAGATAATGGCACCCACAAAACACTTGGAAAAGATAGCACTCACTATATCTTTTATCACTCTTTTAAAGATTGATCAATAATTCTTGGACACAAAGAACCATTGACAGTTATGATTCACGTGTACAATAGCCAACAACCAGTTTTTCCAATCATGGTGTCCAATAATTATGTTAGAAAAAGCATCTAAAAATCCCTTACACAACCATAATAGATTCAAACCATGAACTATAAGAACCTAACAATGGGACTAAGAAAGATACAGCCTAAACAAATCTTGATCATATACCACCCTATTGTAAGGCCCAAGAAGTAACTCTATCTTAAAGCTACACATTCCTCTAGATGAAGCTCAAAGGTCAGGTAGCTGAAGCATAGCAATACTTGAATGAATATAGGAATAATTTGATGTACAATCATTTGCTAGCTTGGTTTGTGGGTTTTCCACATAATATTTTCCCTTTAACCACATTTATAGTTTGAGAAAATCAGAAAAAATTGTTTTAGATTTATATTATCCTTTTGAACTAGCACATTGCCATCAAAATGCATAATCATTGGTCATATCAAGAAAATTCCTATTGATTAGTAGGATATCCTTATAAAAATTTGATGCATGGATTTCATGTGAATTATCAACTGCTATGTATCCTGCAACTATGAAAGGAATGGTGTTGGTGTTAGGTTTCATTTATTATTGAATTCAATGGTTTCCAAGATGTGTTGAGGAGTTTGCTCCTTGTTTAATGTTAATTGTTCCTGCACAATCCACTCATAAAACAATGAAATGCTATGTGGAAGGGATGGTTGATAGTGTTCCTTGGGGGAAGGGGGATTGTGAAAGACTTGTTATCATTGTATTGTGTATTTCCAATATGTTTGGATGTAGGGTAGACCAGGAGAATGAAGGATCACTCACTGATTGCATGATAACCCGGTTTTGAAGGGTCACTGGTTGAGGGGATAGTTAAGGTTCGGATGATTGGGCCATTGGAGAACCCTAGTTCTTTGTATTAATTGCTATTCAAATTGGATGCATGGATTTCTTGTGAATTATCAGCTGCTATGTATCCTGCAACTAGATCCATAAATTTGCATATACTTCTCTAGGGTTGTAAGCCACTTAGGGATCAAAATAGAGTAACTAAATAAAAATCATTCTTTGTCCTATTTCCTTTTAACAAAGTCTCAACTATCAATGATACAATACATTTGATACCCTAAGCTATCAATACAAATGGTGCCTAGCTAGAAGCTCACAGGCTGTCCATTTGATAACCATAGTCAACATTTCAAAAAAATGGATATCCTTGAGCACAAGCACCAATAACATCAAATAATGGAGTTAAAGCACGGGCTAGGGCACGACACTAGTAGAATGTGGTCATTTCAGTGACAGCAATATACAATGGCATCATTAAACACATATGCCAGTAATATCAACAAATGTGAATCCAAACATTTGAATACAGTGAATCGATATCCTTGAGCACAAGCACCAATAACATCAAATAATATAGATATAGCACTGGCTAGGGCATGACACCAGTAGAATGCGGTCATTTCAGAGAGAAACTCCCTTAATAATAAAATGAAATGCATTCGAATATGATGCCAAAGGCTCGAAAGATGAAGAAATCACATACCTTCTCCTGCGCTCAGCTTTCGCTCCTTTTCTCCCGCTCTTCAATTGAAATAAAAATGATGAGGTTGTTTCACTTTTTTCTTAAATGTATACCCCGAATCTATCAGAGTTCTGATGGTCAATTAAACACCCATCAAAATACTGACATCATTGGGTCTATTACAAAAAAAAACACCAAATTCGTAAGAAAAAGTTACCCGTCGGAAACTTCTGCCGAAATTTGGCCCCAAATGTAGTAGTGTTATTAGCTTTCGCATGTCCTGTTCTGATGAGGATTCGATAGAACTCCACTGTATACTCCTAAACAGGTCTTCCCACTTTCTTCAAACTTTGCATTTTCCTCAGTAGGTCAAGCTCATAATCAACAGGAATGAACTGCTGCTTCAATTTATCCACCATTCGATCCCATCTTGTGATTTTATCTTTCCCTCTTCTATTTCACTCCAATTGAATCTCTTGCCACTAGATCTTCACATGACCTTTTAGTCTGTCCTTCATGAATTTGACCCTATCAGGATCCTCAATATCTTCATACTCAAAATATTTTTCACATTCATTAATCCAGTCGATGAACTCCTCTGGGTTAAGATTTCTTGAAAATGTAGGAACCTCAATCTTAGGTCTTTTCTCGATCTTTGAGATGGCTCAAAAAAGTCTTTCTTCCTCCTAGTTCACAATTTTGACTTCTCCTTCTTGATCTTCTTCTTTGGCTTCATCCTTGCTTTCGTCTCTGACATTAAGATTCATTCCTCTGCGAATCTCTTCTTGCAATGCTCGCACTTGTCTCTAGAGTGCTCTAACCTCCAGTGTTACAAGACCAACTCTTTTTCCACATTCCCTTCATGGAGGAATTTTCCCTCTTCTTGCTGAAACCCTAACCATGGTCCTAGTTCAAATTGCCTCACATTCGATGATCTATTTACACAGAAACCCTAACCCACGGTCCTGGTGCAAACTGCCTCACAATCGACGATCTGTTTACACAGAAACCCTAACCCACAGTCCTGGTGCAAACTGCCTCACAATCAGTGATCTGTTTACAAACTCAGGAACTCCTACTTTGATACCACTTGATGAAGGGTGCTCCCCTTAATACCACAAACACATAACAAAAACTGAGAAACAACAACAATATGCAAGAACATAAAATGGGCTTCTTATTATCTCCACAAATGTGGAATTACAAACTTTCAAAATTACAATATGCAAAGCCACATGGGAATTCCCTTACAATATTCTATAGGAAAAAGCCTCGAATCAATACCCAGATCTACTACCATAAATATCCCAAATTACCTAAGACAACACTACGGGCCTTCTTTATATAGGCAATTTTGTACCCAAAAACCTCAATAGCTTCACCAATACAGATGATGTGGTAATGAAACTCAACTAGTAGGCTAAAATGACTAAGATGAACATCTAACTGTGAAATCAGAACATTTCAAGATCATATGACCAACTTACTAAAAATAGTAAGTTTCCATAAATAGCAACTCTACATAAGATAGCCCTTATTGAATACAAAATAGAAATATTCTTGGGTGATGAAAGATTGCTCTTACACCCAGGATGCTCCTGCATCATACCACAACTATATGTGTTTTGTCTTTGAGTGCAAAGAAGAATTTTATGCAAGATAAATGGCACTTTGGCTATCTGTATGTAGAAAATTATCCTTTTGTGGATGTCCCAATTCTTCCATAAAGAATTGAAGCCATATCATCTCCTTGGCTGCCTCTGTAGCAGCAACATACTCTGCCTCTGTAGTGGATAAAGCAACCACCTTTTGTAGTTGAGAAATCCAACTCACTATTGTCCCACCAACACTAAATACATAGCCTGTAGTACTTCGTCTACTATCTATATCTCCTACCAAATCTGAGTCAACATAGCCTTGTACAATAGTAGTAGAACCCCAAAGTGTAAACACTTATTGGATGTACCTCACAAATATATGAGAATCCATTTGACTGCATTCCAATTCTCAATACCAAGGTGACTCATATATTGGCTAATGACTCCCACTACATGTGCAATATCTGGCCTAGTACATACCATAGCATACATTAAGCTCCCTACAGCTGAAGCATAAGGTACCTTAGACATTTTAGTCTCTTCTTCTGGTGTCTTAGGACACATCTCCTTAGTCGATTTCAAATGACCAGGCAAAGGTGTGCTGATAGCTTTGGCATTTTCCATAGAGAAATGTTGCAACACCTTCTCAATATAATCAGCTTGAGATAAAGTCAGCTTCCTATTTTTCCTATCTCTGCAAATTTTCATACCAAGAATTTGTTTTGCTGCCCCCAAATCCTTCATAGGAAATGAATGTGCTAACTATTGTTTCAACCCCTTAATGTGATCCATGTTAGACCCAACTACAAGAATATCATCAACATATAAACATAAAATAATGTAGTTGTCATCATCCAACCACTTAAAATAAACACAATGGTTAGAATGACACTGACTATATCCATGCTCATTCATAAAAGTGCAAATTTAATATACCATTACCGAGGTGCTTGCTTCAAGCTATATAAACTTTTTTGCAATCTGCACACCAAATTCTCCTTACCCTTGACCTCAAATCCTTGTGGTTGTACCATATATATTTCTTGATCCAAATCACCATGAAGAAAAGTTATTTTAACATCAAGCTACTCTAAATGAAAATCTTCAATAGCCATAATACTTAAAATAGTACGAATAGAAGTCATTTTAACAACTGGAGAAAATATCTCATCAAAATCAATGCCATGTTTCTGTGCAAATCCTTTTACAACTAACTTGGCTTTAAATCTTTTCTTACCTCCATCCTCTTCTTTCAGCCTGTAAACCCATTTATTCTGTAAAGCCCGTTTACCTGTAGGTAACTTGCATAAATCCCAAGTTTGATTTTTCAGAAAGGAGTCCATTTCCTTTATCATTTCAGACTCCCACTGAATCTTTGTATCCACCTACACAACTTCATTATAACATTCAGGTTCACAAGCATCTGTTAGCAAAATAGAATACAAAGATGGAGAAAATCTTTCTGGAGGTCTACTTAGCCTTGTTGACCATCTAACATTCACTGGGGTGTGTGGTATTTGTTGTTGTTGTTGTTGTTGTGAAGCATAAGGAACTACTGCAACATCATCTTTTGGAATATCATCCAATACTACATAGTCATTTTCTTTCTTCTCATGCTGTTGCAATAGATCTTTGTACAATACTTTCTCATTGAATATGACATCCCTGCTTCTTACAATTTTATGATTTTCAAAATCCCAAAGCCTATAACCAAATTCATCAATGCCATATCCAAAAAATACACATTTCTTTAAATTAGCTTCCAGCTTGGTTCTATTTTTAGAATCTATAAGTGCAAAAGCTTCACAACCGAAGGTTTTGAGAAAAGAATAACTCACCTTCTTACCACTCCATGCTTCCTCTGGAATACCACAGTCCAAAGGAGTAGAGGGGCATCTATTGATTAAATAAACAACAGTATTTACAGCCTCTTCCCACATGTTTTTAGGCAGCCTAGCATGCAACCTCATACTCCTTGCATGCTCCATTATTGTCATGTTCATGCGTTCAGCCACTCCATTTTCTTGTGGAGTCCTTGGTATAGTTTTCTGCCTATGAATACCATTAGAGGAACAATAATCTTCAAATTCTATGCTACAATACTCACCACCATTATTAGATCTAAGACATTTTAACCTTTTAACAGTCTCATTCTCAACCAAGAATTTTCATTTCTTAAAATTTTGAAATACATCAAATTTTTGTCTAAGGAAATAAATCCATATTTTTCTTGTTGCATCATCTATAAATGTAACATAATACGGAGAGACACCAAGGGAAGATACCTGAGCTGGTCCCCATACATCTGTATGCACAAGCTCTAATATTTCATTTTTCTTTTCCTTCCCACTCTTTACAAAACTAACTCTCTTTTGTTTTCCATACACACAACTCTCACAGAAATCCATATTCACACATTTCAGACCAGGTAAAACTTTCTTTGAATGAAGTAATTTCATACCTTTTTCACTCATGTGCCTGAGTCTGTTGTGCCAGAGTGCTATGTCAGAATCTACAACAACGGTTTGATGTTCTTCCTGCTCAACTGCAGCCACTGTTCCTGAATATTCATTATCTTCCAAAATAATTAAAGTAGAAAGAACAGTATGAACTGTACAAAGATATAAGGTGCCTACTTTCACACCTTTTGCTACTACTAAGGAACCCTTTGAAACCTTCCAATTTCTATCAGTAAAATTAACTGTGCAACCCTCATCACCCAGTTGCCCTATTGAAATTAAATTCCTACTCAGCCTTGGAACATGTCTTACCTCTTGTAGTAGCCAATGATTTCCATTCTACAACTTAATCTTAATTTTTCCCTTTCCAACTATCTAACAGGGTTCATTATCTCCCAAATAAACTACCCCAAAATCCCCTTGGACATAATCAAGAAAGTAACCTCTATGGGGTGTAGCATGAAATGAAGCCCCAGAATCTAGAACCCATGAATCATTAATACTTTCTAAGGAAAGAATCAAAGCATCCTCTTCAGATTTATTACTTACCACATTTACCTCCTTGTTACCTTCTTGTTTGTCTCCTTATTTATTCTTCCGAGACCAACAATCTTTCTTATGACCTAAATTTCCACAGTACCAGCAATCATTTGGCCCTTTGGATTCGAACCTCTTTCCCTTTGATTTTTCTCGTGATTTCCCATGATTTCTAGAGTTTTTTCCTCTCTCATTGGTTCTACCCCTACTTTGTGCATTTAAGACACTACCTGATGTGGATCCACCTGAGCTTTTCCTATGAATTTCCTCACTTAAAATAACACCAATAACATCATCATATTTTTGGGTATTAGAACCAGAAACAAAATTACTAACAACCATTACCAAGCCATTCCAGTTTTCAAGCAAAGAACACAAAATCAAGAGAGCCCTAACTTCTTCATCAAAAATAATATTGACAGAAGTTAATTGACTGGTAATTGTATTAAACTCATTTAAATGATCAGCAAATGGTCCACCTTCCACCATTTTTATATTAAACAAACGCTTCATGAGATATACCTTATTTGAAGTGGAGGGCTTTTCATACAACTTTGCTAGGGTTTTCATCAAATCTTCAGTCATCTTTGCTGAGGTAATATTGAATGCCACCGATTGTGCCAGGCATAATTGAATACTACCAAGGGCCTTTCTATCAAGAATATCATAGTCATCATAAAAAATGCTTGCTAGTTTCTTGGCTTTTCCTTCCAATGACCACCATAGATCCTTCTGATTGAGATAGTCCTCCATTTGCATTTTCCATAACTGAAAGTTCTACCCATTAAACTTGTCAACCTTGAGCCTACCCTCGTCTTCCATTGCTCCCACTCAACCGTGAGACTCCCACTAAACCGTGAGATCTTCCTGCAGAGGATAACTGAAAAAAACCTCGCTCTAATACCACTTGTTAGGATTAACAAGGCAAAAATAACAACTATGTGAAAATATAACCAATATTAGAAAACAATAAACCACACAGAAGAGAACACAAGACACAAAGATTTAATGTGGTTCACCCAATCCCTGGGCTATGTCCACCAACAACAATTCCAATATTTTATTATCCTGTGATTACAACCTGATTACAATCCGTAATCCCTTACAACTCAATTCCACCGCAAGTACTAAAATCATACATAATGAAAAAATCCCTAACCCTAAGCCATATTATACAATATTTTTTCTGCTTTAGCGTTAGAATGAGTTACAATATGTCAGCCTGAAAAAAATTCACCTCAGGGGCTGCACCCTCAAACCCCCGCTCTTGGGGCTGCCACCCCCAAACCCCCACTCGGGGCCTGGCCCGGCCTGACCCCAAACCCCAATGAGGTCGGGAGGAAAAGTGTACAGTACTTTCCTGATCAGTCACCACAATCTAACACAAGGAACATCCAGCACTCGTATAGGTACATTAGAATCTGAAATGGTAAAATAATCACTACCACTTGATGTCATGCCACCTAAATGGTCAACTCCCACCATGTTGAGGAGATAACATTAGACCCCACTCGGATAAAAATACCAAAAATAATCATAAGGTAGTACTAAGAAAGGAATCCTAAAATATCTCTATCTAGAAAGGTACACTCAAAATACAAAGGTACAAATACTAATCCAGAGGTTATAACTAACACCTGTAAGAAACATAAGATGCATAAAGGGAAGTGTCATCACATGAGTCAACTTTAGAGTTACCCTACTTGTCCCTCTAGACCCCGCTCCCCTAGTGGCTCTATGTGGTATCAATAACCTCTCATATAGACAAGGCTACCAACTATGCCTCGCCCAATCCATGCAGGCGACCAACATCTTCTCACAAACCATCCTAGCCCGTACTAGCGCTCAAGGCATGGGTGAGGAACACAAACATCTTATTAATTCATTTTAAACTCTCAATGTATTTAAGTCATCACTTTATTAAGTAACTTTCAATGAGTTACCCTAGTGACCACTTAGGGTCCCAACCCTCATTGCAATCCACTTCCCCTCCAACATCTAGATAACCTACCCTAAGATCATTAGGCCATAAATCACATAATGATCACAAATCCAATTCTATGAAAATATAAGGAACATACTTTGGTTCTCAAATCACAATACCATAATAGCACTCTCCAAGTATTCACAAACATGAGCTTAAGATGAAAAGGTTGGTGAAAGAAATCGAACTCATACAATTTACCAAACATAATAGATAAGTAAAAACATGATTAGAAAGAACACCTCCTGCTTCTGGTATGCATTTCCTAATAGATGATGTAAATTCCCAATTATGACTATAAAAAAAATAATCAAATGTATAAAAGATTTAAATTCCAATTTTAAATTTCAGTCATTTTAAAACTCCCAATTTTATTTTAAAGTCAAATTCGACTATGTTTATTCACATCCCAAGTAGTTTTGTAAAAAACCATAAAATCATTTAATTAATAAATAATTTTTATACTGAATTCCCAACACTTAAAATAAACCATTTAATAAATATTAATATTAACATTTATTAATAACAATAAATTATTAATAAAATTTATTTTTAAAAATTTTATTTAATAAAATTAATTTTAAAAATATTAAATAAAATATTATTATTTATATTATTTTTAATAAAAAAAATTTAAAAAGACAAAAATAAAGGGTGGGAGAGGGGCATGGTCTACCCCCACGTTGCCTACGATAACTCTATTATGGCAGCAAGTGCCTACAACAACAACTGCCATCGGCAGTCTGACATAGTAACCTCGGTTGCTCATGACAACAACTTCTGTGGTAGCTTTAGGCTGCTACAGGGGGGTTGAGGGGAGAAATCCCCCACCCCCTTTATATAATTTTTGAATTAATTTTTCTAAATAAATATATATATTTATAACAAGGACCTATATATATTATTTTAAAAAAAATATTCTGAACAAAACTCTAATAGGGTTTCCAAAACCAACAGGCAATTTTATTTTTTTAATACTCTGAAAAATTCATTATGCTCATATCAAAATTTAAACCCCTATACACATATGCATAATAAAATACTAGAATTCTTATTCTCACAACGACACCTAGAACTTCATCAAGCCAAAACCCTCAACCAATAATGAAAATACTCAATTTCAAAACCCTCATAAATCTGGCAAACACGATGCAAATAATATTTTGAAATAAATAACATAGGTTTCAAACCCTACCTAAATTCCACCGGCTAATCTGGAACTAATGAACAATCCAAAATCCAAAATACTCCAAGCTTTAAAGAATTTCTTTTAAATTTCAACTATGGATTTAATAATTAATTAAATCCTCAAGTTCCACAATTAGACTTTTTAATAATTAAGTCCTTTTAATTGGCAGTTGTTTTTTAATTTATTCTCATAAATTAAATACTCTCATATTTAATTATTTTCATACTTAATCAGATTTAATAATTTAATTACATAATTAATCTTATAAATCACTTTACTAATTTAATACAAAACCACCTAAAACCACATGACATAAAAATAACATGAAGGAAAAACTAACTAAACCCAAAATACCAAAAATTATGCTCAAAGGAAGGGTTCATGAATGACGTCACCTTGACAAATTCGAAGGGTTAACCAATCAGATACTTGTTCATTGTTTTTGGATAATAAAAGGCTTAGGTTGGGATTTGGACCTGAGTTTTATCTCCCTCTCTTACCTTGAGACATTGTGATAGGGCATGCTCACTCCTGCCAATTCAGGGAAGACGATGCCCGGTACCTGCAATACTGTCATCACAAAGATGAACATGCATACATGCATACACACATACATACATACATATCAGACAATGGTTGGGAATGGTACATTGTGCGGATCTCACATGCAAGTAACTACGACTCCATCTCATACCATATCAAATAGAAATGTAAAACATTCATAAGATCCATGTGCATACAGATATAGTGTTAGTATTGTCAGTAATCCATAATCATAAATGACATCATAATATGTAAATAACCATAGATCTATCTGTAAACACATGATATCACACACTATCCAATGAATCATATATATCAAATCTAATATAAAGTCATACATCAATATCCTAAATATCACTAAAATCACCAATGAACACATAAAAGTGGCCTAAAAGAGTTTGGCAATAAGAATTGGAAAGAAAATTATAGGATGGGTATTACATTATACTTGTTTGAGAGTTTAGATAAAATCCTGACTTGTCGACAATGTAGGATGTTAGATGGTTAGGGATGATTACAAACTTCCATGCATGCCCTTTAGTTCGGAAAGAAGCTGAACTATTTGACTATGTTTGGTGTTGGGTAGTCGGGGGACAAATAAAAAATTCAAACTACTTTTACATGGTTTAAGAGTTGGGAAGAGATCCCAACTACCTAACAAATTTATTTTTTATGAGACTTGGCACTTCGTTGAGATATTTTCATGTCTTGGAGATGATGAATTGTGGTGAACTTTTCTTTCTGACTCCTCTATATGAGAGACATAACAAAATTATTCTTGGCATTGTGTTCTAATTCAGCAAAGTTTTCTGCTCATCATCATGACTTATGTGAGCGGTGTGGCTATGAAATATCTTCATGATCCTCACGGTGCATCATTAAGAGGGATATAAGATAGATATTTAGAAAGATAAAGGACAACAATGGGAGAGTTATGGAAAATGGTGAGAAAACTTATTTTAAATGAATGACAATGTGATTGAATAGCTCCTTATTTTTTTAAGGTGCTAACACCTCCCACGATAAGGAGGGATTCTAGTCAACCCCTACACTCTAGGTCACCCTTGACAATGAATTTTTGTTGGAATTTTGTGTACATGTTAGTCTCTACATTTCCTTTCTAGACCTTATCCTGAAATTGAGCCCTTAATCTATTAAATGTTTCTATTTTATAGAAATGTCATTTCTCTCTTCCTAGACCTAGATATCACATTCTTCATTCATATTTTGACTCATCTACCACAATAGTTAAGGATCATTCCATTCACTTAGCGGTATAGCCTCATCAAGACTAGTGGATCAACTCCATTCTAAAGTAAGAGGAGATAGGCTCATTGTTCTTAATTTTTCTATACAATCTAGTGAACAATATTTCCTTCATTAAAACCACTAACCAAAATTTTCAAACCTACTCTAATCATTTTCTTTCCTATTCTACCAATAACATTGAACTTGCCACATTGCCTTCTTCAACTAATTTTGTTGAGCCTCATGAACCCACCACCATGAATCAATATAATACATGTATTGTGGCAACAATATTTTTAATCTCATTAATCAATCTGATCCCAAACCAAAACCAAAACCTAAGCTTTACATTGCATTTTATCCTAAGGAGACTATTATGGAACTTGACAATCCTCTTTATATTTTTGCTAAGATTAATGTTAAGTTCTCTTGAGGAGTTCTCATTGATCCTACATGCATGGTGAATGTTATAACTAAGGAACATATTTATGCAAGATGATTTCACCAAGACTCCTATGATGAATCGAATGTGATAATTAACACTTTTAATGGTTTCATATTTTTTCCATTAAAGTTGGTAAGAAACACTTAGACATGTCCCTTGTTGTCATCCCAACTTCTAATCGATTCCAAGTGAGACTTGCCTTTCTTGGCTCACTTCAATGAAATCTATTGCCTCTCTTATCTATAAGTGTTTGAAAATCTTACATAATGGAAAAATCATCATGATTAATCATAGTCTCTATTATCCTTTAGCGATTCATGAAAACTTTGACCTTTGCTTCTTTAGGCCCACCATGCCTCAACCATTACAAAATCACCAAGATCATCTCTTCTTATATTACAAAAAACTCAAAGCCCAAAATATTTTTTAATTGAGCATTCTTAAGGATGTCCTATCTCCTCCTAGACTTGGACTCCTTCACACTCCTTCTATTCCTCATATCTATGCTTCTATTCCACCATCTATATACTACAAATGAGCAACATCCTCTATTTCTCAACCTAGTGAGGTTCGTTGTATTCTAAGTCCTAAGGAAGAAAAGGTGTCAATGTTGATTTATCCTAAACCTTCCCAACCCTCAAACAAAACCAAACTCAACTACATTTCTCATGGCTTCCACCATGCTAAGGTCCCTGAGATAGCTTCCAAAACCATTTACTGCCCTAAAACACCTCATGGTGCTTTGATTCCCTTTGACCAACCTATGCATAGCCTAAGGGGTGAAGTTAATCTAAAGAAAATTAAATTATCTAGATAAAATGATTGTTATTCTCATATTAAGGATTAAGATACTCTCAATGATGATACCAATATTAATGTTGCAAATGATATTTCTCCTAATGATTCTAATGACACCTAAGAGGTTATTAAAATTAATCATGAATTGTGTGTAATTTTTTCACAAAAATTATCCCTATCTCCTTGTTAAAAACAAAGTGACTCATCATAGAGCGTGGTCCTTGTTTGGAATTTGTAGTAGCTCCACCTATCATGCTCAATATTGTGCCCCTTGCATGTTGTCCACCTTATATAAGAAATTATAACTGATATAAGGGATAGATGATATGCTTGACCAGATCCTTTTGTGTAGTGGACTCTTTTATGTGTTTTATTGTTAGTAATGTGAATTCCATATGATGTGTTTCTTGATATATGTTTTGTCTATATTTCTTTAGATGACCCTTGTTTCTTTATTGGCACAAGGTAATAAAGACATCAAACTTGTCATGACATTCTTCTATTAGTATCTCAATTATTTTATATGTCATATACATGTTATTTCATGCATGTGCTATTAATGCCAATGTGCCTTTGTGTTGTATGTTTGGGGATATTGTTTTCTGTTAATATAAGAATGATTATTGAGAGGGGCAGGGACTAAATCATTGAATATTGAATCAAACTTAAACTCACCCAAATTAAACTGATAATAAATTTATCCTTTTAAACATTCATTCTCCATAATAGGTAAAGTGGACTTTATCTAACATGCAAACACATAAAACTCATCCACACAAATCTAACACCAGATATATCACATGGAAACTTGATTAGGGTGAAAACCACGGTGTGAGAATAATGCTCACAAATTGTGTACTCTTCTGGAATACACCCTTTTAGGAGCTTTCTCGGTTAAGGGTTACAACAAAACTTTTAGGTGCTACCCGATTAAGGGATTTACCTATAGACCTTTTAGGATATATTCCCTTTTAAGAGAATCCTTGTTAGAGGACTTTAAAAACTCTTAAGAATGTCAGGTCTGGTTAGAGGATTTTACAATGGGACTTATTAGGATCCACCTGATTAAGAGATTTAGTTATTACAATTGTTAGAGAGTAATAGATAGATAATGATCTGTAATTTACACTACCTTTGCTAAATCAAATCTGATTAAGTTCTAAAAATCAACAACATACCATAATCTACACTCTTCCTTGATCGCATTTGATTCCAACACTTACTAATTAACCGCAACCTTCTGCAACTTCACAATCCTTTGGCTTCCAACAATTAGTTTCTTCTTTATTTTTCCTTTAAGTAAAAATCCATTCCACTGCCTTGATAAAACTAGATAAATCCAACAATCTAGATTAATTAGGTCTTCACAAATCACATCTAACCATTCATTCTTTATTTTCTCCTAGCCCATCGGCTTAGGTCCAATCTGTACCTTGGGTCTTGTTCCAATTCTTTACACCATTTTGAACAAACAAAAACTTCTTGAAGAATCTACCTTAAATGAATTATCTTGAGTAATGTGTTGTCAATACTTTTCTTGAGTCGTGCATATACATCCCGACTCTTTGAAAATCATCATCAATTAGAATAAAAAATCAATATTCACTATTGCTTCTGGAATCTTTACAAACTATTATTTGTTCACTTGTTCAACCTTACCTGTTCACCTATTCTCCTAGTTCACCGGTTTGTCTAGTTCACCTATTATGTCAGCATCACTTCCAAATCATGAAATGACCTTTACCTCTGGACATTTTAAGATGTGATCATATTCATATCATCTTGACATCATTATAAGTCATAATGCATGACCACACTAGATAATTCTATACATATTGTAAATAACATTCAACTCATTTAACTGCTTGTCACTGATTTCTTTAGCTATTGCCCAGTTTGATTTCGTCATACATAACTTACTCAATTCTTCACATAAATAGGTTCTATCATAAACATATCATTATAAATCATCATTAAATCTTCTTGTACAATATCAACACTTAATTCATTGTGAAACTCATTCTTTGTTCAAATGAATATGTGGTAACATGCCAAAACACTTAGACAAATGGTTGATGTCAATGATAATCATATAACTAATTGATTTACCTATCATCAAATCTTGTTCTAGTCTTCATCATCTCAACATCAATCATAACCAACAATATTTATATGACATCTTAGTAATATTTGTGCCAACATTCATCACCATTAATTGGTTATGCCAACAATCTCCCCCTTTGGCATTGATGGAAACACCATAAATCATTTTTAATTTTGGTACTATCACTTTCTCTATTCTGACTTGTTGTTTCCATTCTTTGATATTTGTCCACTCCCCCTTTTATTGTGCTCCTCTTCTCATCTTCTTATCTTGACATCAAAAATACACTTCTCATTATTCTGATTCTATCCTCCTTCAAACAATACTCTTCTGCCTATATGTATTATTTCCTCCTTCAATACTCTTCTCCCCCATTGACAACAATGCAAAAGGTGAATCATCTATTATTTTTCATTCTCATCTTAGTGTCCTTCTAATGATTTATATTATGTCCTTTCATGATCTTTCTTCTTCTTCTGCTAAGACTTCTTCCTCAATGGAGTAGTCCACTTGAACATTGTTGATTGGAAAATCATAAGGAGGTCATTGATGATGATTTTAGAAGTTATGGTTTTCATTTTTGGAAACCATCACACTAGTGAAAGCATTTGTGCCAAGTATGAGAAGTTATATTAACTGGTAAACAAAGATATCCAATAGGTAAAGTCTTATTGACAAACAGGAGAAGACAAGCAGTATAGAGGAAAAGGTTTATAGTCAATGAACAATAAATACCATCAGTGGATAGGTAAATAGGTATACAAATAAACATGTAAACTATTTAATAGGCCAGTAAGACAAACAAGTAAAGGATAAAGGACAATACACAATTTTACTTAATTCATCAAATCGGTTATTTTGGCAGAAGATTCACTGAACTTGGACAAAAGGTAAAATGTAGTACAAGGTTCAAGGAGATGATTGAAGCAATGTATTGGAATGTGTGCATAGATTTGATTATTATTCCAAGGTATGTTTAACGAATAGGAATAAAGGAATATTGGGCATTGGAAATGAAAACATTAATGTCTATATTATGGACGGGGTGAAAGATTTAGGCTTTCTACGAATGTATTGAGATTAGGGTTTCATGTTTGATGAATTGGTAACCCAAAAATAGTTTTACATTTGGTAGTGGAAACTGTATAAAGAATAAGAGTTGTTAAAGAAAAAAATAAGTGAAGAAAATACAAAAAGAAAATATGAAGTTGATGTTGGAAGGTTAAAGGTGTGATTAAAGAACAGTATACAAAGATGATATAGAAGGACTAAGTGAAAAGATACTAAGATTAAAGGATCTGATCAAGCATTGCATAGTGAAAAGTATAGGTCAAAATTTCTTTTTTTATTCCTAATAGTTTTCAACAAGTTTAAAATCCTCTAACAACGTAGTCTTTGACATGACTTTATTGAAACTCCTTAATCAAGTGAACACTGCAATAATGGGACAAAATCCCTTAATAGGGTAGTATGTAATAGGACTTCTAGATACACCTAACAATGTATTAGTCACTCCTAATAGGGTGAGTCACCCAAATAGTGAGATTCTTAGCTCTTAACCGGGTAACACTTTTCTACTGTTGTGAAGAGTTGTGGGTTTCCTCCCCACCATAGTTTTTCCCTCTAACCTAGGTTTCTTGCAATACCAAAGGGTGAACCCGCAATAGTGGGTTACACTTTTTTTCCTGAACGGACATTGAACTCTACATTTTGGAAAAACAAATTAGATTCAGATGCATAATGTCATTAAACTGTTTGAAATTGGATGATGAAGTAAATTAGAGTCTTTTACAATTTTATGTCTAGATTCTAAATATATATATATATATATATATATATTTAATTTATTTGAATATTTTTTTCTGTCTCCCACAAAAACTGGTATGTTGTTGGAAACGTCATTTTCAAAGAGTTGCATTTGTTTTCATAAAGCATAATGTTTTTCTAAAATAGGTATCAATATTCTTCTTTCAAATTTAGTTTTGTAACATCCATACAAAGGGCATGCAATTGGTTTGACAATATTATCACGGTTATTGCATATTTTATTAATGTTTGAAGTTGACTAAATCGTAATATTGATATACCTTGACTACATAGCTTATAACTTGTGTATTTATCTAATTTCAAATTTGTTTTTTCTTAATAGAAAGTAGACTTGAAGATGAAGGGCGCTGTTATTTTTCAAAACAAAATTCTCTTTTCTACTATTTTTCATTGAACATCAAACTCAGAGGTTTATATTTGATAAAAAAACTACATTTTATTAACATCAACAAACATATACATAATAAACTCAAAAATTGTCAAATCTATAATCGTTAGAAAACTCATTCCGAGTACTTATGCTATGCAAAATGACCTCTCCTTATTATTCCATTTGATCCCTGTGATTGATCCCCAAAGCCATGAAATGTTCATAATTTCTTCAAACTTTGCAAATTACCCTTACTTAGGGACTTTTGATCGAAACTATGTAGTTTCGATCGAAAGTACTTGAATGGCTTAGGGTCAGTTTAGCCCTTTACCAAGTTACTTTCAATAGAAACTAATGACTTTCGATAGAAAGTTAGAAATGACTTTTGATAGAAACCTATGTCAACAAATTTGGTATCATTTTAGGTTAATAATGATTGCCTATAAATAAACATATGTTTTTCTCATCTTATTAATTCAAAAGCTACAAAATAATTTACATTTTGGAGAAGGAAAACTTTTGAAATTGTATTTTTTATTATTTTGTCAAAATTTGGTGGAACAATTTTGCAAAGTGATGGGAAATACAAAGAGAAGGCTAAACCAGAGTACACAACATTATTCAGAGATACTGAACAAAGACTACATAAAGAAGCACAAGAAAGATATTATTGTAGGAAACAAGGTACGTCTCTCTCTGTGTGGATATTTTAAGTTGATGGTTAGGACTTGTCTTAATGAAAAATGTAAGCATGATATTGCAATACCTAATTAGACCTAATTTGATAAAGAAGACCTAATTAGACTTAATAAGACTAATTAGACCTAATAAGACCTAGACAAGACTAATTAGACCTAATAAGACTAAGAAGACATAATTATATACCTAATTAGACCTAATGTGAGTATTATGACCCCTTAAGACCTAATATTAAACCTATTAGGACCTAATATGAGTAATATTTGACAATTTAGGATCTAATTTATGAGTAATAAGACCCAAATTAGGACCTAATATCATTAATAGGATGGACCTTATATGTAATTAGACCTAGTTAGACCTAGTAATGCTAATTAACACCTAATAATACATGTAACTCTAGTCCTAAGTATACCTAACATGAGTAATAGGACCCCTTGAGACCTAGTTAGACATAATAGTTGACCTATTATGACCTAATTTGTTAAATTTAGTAATAAGAGGTAAGAGTACCCCTTAAGACCTAATACTTGACTAATTAACATAAGTAATTTAAAATACCTAATTAGACCTTTAATAAGACTAATTAACATGTCTAATATGAGTAATAGGACCTACTTGCACACCTAATATAAGCAATAGGACCCCTTAGACATAATAAAACCTATTTTGAGGTCTAACATGGATAATATAACCACTACAACCTAATTAGACTAGTTAACCCCTAATATTTCCTAACAACACCTAATTATAATAATTTTGTATAAAATTTACATGTGAGTAATATGACCTAATATGATTAATAGGAACTAAAATTGAATAGTAATAGTACCTAATTAGGGGCCTATTTATGAACTTAATAGGACCCCTTAGACCAAATTAGTCCTAATAAGCCCTAATTATCTATCTAATATGAGTAATAGGACCCCTTCTAGGTGTAATTAGATCTAATTAGACTAATTAACACCTAATATGCTCATACTACAACCCATTAAGAACTAATTAGACCCAATATGATTAATATGATCTTTTTATCTACCTAATTAGACCTATTAGACATAATTAGACATAATTAGACCTATTAGGACGTAATTATACCTAGTTATCTAGGTTTATTAAAACATATGATAGGTAATATGATCCCTTAAGACCTATTAGGACCTATGATAAGTTATACAACCCCTTAAGACCCCATTAGACCCACTATGAGTAATATGACCCCTTAAGACCTCATTAGACCCACTATGAGTAATGTGACCCCTTAAGACCTATTAGCACCTAATTAGACCTTTTAGGACCTAATCATACCCAACTAAACCTATTAGTACACCTAATTAAAACATATTAGCACTTAATTAGACCCAATTAGACCTATTAGGATATCTTATGAGTAAAAGGACCCCTTAAGCATAATTAGACCTAGATTACGACATAATTAGACCTATTAGTACCTAATTAGACCCAGTTATACCTATTACGTAATTAGGATACTTTATTTTTATATTTGATTACATTAGGACACGTATTTTAAAAGTCCAGTCAAATTATTGTTGTTTACTACTTGACCATGTCTTAAAAGGGGATGCTTTATGCCAGATGTCTCAAGATGTCAAACAAAATATAACTTAGATAATCAAACATATTTAACTTAGACTAGATCATCAACATTAAATATAAAGTACACATATTATCGAATGTACAAATATAAGTAAGATGATCAAACATAGGTCACAATTATATAGCATGGCATTTACATCATTTATAGTTCATAAACATGTAATCAAACATCATTCATAGAGTCAAACATGCATATATTAAATACATAGATTGAAAGTATGTAAACATGTATATATTAAACATCAAATTCATATAATCAAACATGTATATGTATAAATTAAACACATATAATCTATTGAAAGTATCATTTACATTTATATATTAAAAACACATAGATTGAAAGTATATAAACATCATGTTCATGTAGAATCAAACATGTATATATCAAAAACACATAGATTGAAAGTATGTAAGTTCATCACACATGCACGTATAGAGTTAAAGTATATAACATGCATGAAACATCAATCATAGATTAAGTACTATAAACATGAAACATATGGACCAATAGTGTGTCAAACATTCTATCAAAAGGACCTACAAATCAAATAATATCAAAGTGTACAATACATATGTCGATCATCTAGAGTCTAGAGATGAAAGATAACATCAAATGTACATGTAATATGTCTAGACAAATATGAAAGTGCCTAGGACTCATCATGACGAATCCTCACTAAACGGTCGGACCTAGAGTGACTATCATTTTGTGAAGGATGTGTAGATCCCCATAGAGAAAGTGATATAAATTAATATATATGTACACATCTTTTTAAGTTCGGTAAAATATTACAAGAAAACATGTTATAAAGTGTGTAAACACATAGTACATGTACACAGATCAATAAGTTAAAAACTCACATGTCCACTACTGATTTCATCATCGAGTGAGTCTTGACAATGTACATGGTCAGTCCTCAAAGGAGTAACAAGAATCATATCTTGGTAGAAAAAAATATCATATATATATAGATACATACATACATACATACATGTATATACATCATGTATTAAAATTTGAAAAATTTGAAAAAAAAAGTAAATTTACATGTTGGATGAAATATTACAAATAAATAACTTAAATTGTAACATTAAATATAAGATTTATACATGTGTAAATGGTGGCACCTAATAGTACTCAAACTCCCTAGCCTCAATCCTATCAACCAAGATATCAAGATTTTGTTGTGTCTCGTCCAAGCTCAACTCTACATCTGCAACAAGAGTAGTTGGTACACGTCTCTCTAATGATGAATGCAATGGGCTAACCAAGTGAAATGGCATGAAGTCCTATCATCATATGTCAAAAAATCTAGGTAACCTATAATGGTTAAGCTAAAGTCAACATCCTCAAGGCCAACATTAGAGAATTGGTGCCCTGCACTAACTAAAGGGTATGTACGTTGTTCCTCTCCCTCTGCAGCAATAGAGTGGTCAATAGGCGGATCCTCGCAGGCACTACCATTATGGCCATAGTCTGGGTGATAAGAAGGATGTGGCTGAGTGTATTTGATAGTACCCATAAGAGCTCTAACATCCGATATGGGGATATCATGATCTGCTTCTATAAATGCATATGCATCCAACAGATCTTTAGCCAAACTAGTCAATGTGACTTGTGTCATCTCTCTTGTAAGTCACTTTGGGATGGAAAGTGAAGGAATGCACACTGTACTACACATGTCATGTGCGGTCCTGCTAGAGGAAGCTCCAACCGATGATCTGGAGTGTTATCGAGACATCAAGTACTTGCCAACCTGATCACTAGATATGGATGTTAGAGCTACTGCAAAGTCCCCCACACTATCAATCACACTTTGAAGCTAGGTGCAATGAATGACATCATCTACCACAAGACCCAATGAAGGAGTTATAGAAAGTTCCCTTTGACCAACAATGACCCTGTGTACTGGCTTCGGGTAATCATCTCAATGAAAAGCATCTCTACCAGCAAGTCTACCATGCCCCTATCCTAGATGTTTTGGAAAATCATTATAAATAATAGATCTCCCTAAATGAACCTCAATAAAAATCTATTTTGAAAAGTACAATTGAATTCGGTCATTATTTAGATAACGGCCATGGGAAACTAGAACTTGTGGGTACATCAATGTTGATATAGCAGGATCCTGACATCTGGTAACCTAATATCCCTTCACATACTGTAAGTCTGCATAAGATGGGAAAGCTTCCTTTTCAAGGTCTCTTTAGGCACTAAAGCCTGTACCTCCTTAAGAGAAAGACCAAAGCCAACCTCTCATCTCTTCCTCTAAAGTATGGCCTCTTAACATCTGGTGCGTAGGGAGTGGTACCATGAATGTCATCTCTAATAATAATCAAGCTATAAAGTATGGGTTGACATGTGCTCTTATAGACACTAGAGAAAACTTTGGACTGTTTATGGAATCTTGCAACCGTTCAATTCCCTATTAGTGCGTGCAAATAGTTCCTCGGGGGGAATCGATGCATCTTCTATGTGATGTCTAATAATATCTAGATAGATCTATATATGTGTACCTTAAAGATTTTATTTACTGTCAAATGAAGTCTACATACATGTTTTCCTAATTTAATTAAAAATAAAATTAAAGTACATGCAATACCCCAAAAATGGGCTATAAGTTCATTAATCTCCTACATCTTCAATTTGAACGAAATCAACATCAAAGTCCTAATCTAAGGCACATCTAAACATCATCGAATCATAATTGATTATCTAAAATTTTGCATCAGGGAATATTCCTAGCAATATTCTTAATTATCTTAATTATCTTTAATTTAATGATTATTTGGCGATAAATCACATTTATCCTAAGTTTGATTAATTGAATTTTTTCATATTTAATTAATTAGATTTAATATTTGCCACTTAATTGTGTAATTAAATTTAATTCTATCTATTATTAATTGTATTATTTAATTTTGACAATAAATCAAAATTCCTATCTTTAATTGATTAAATTCTTATTTAATTAATTAAAGCATGTTGTCATTATTTAATAATATAATTTTTAATAAAAGTTTGATAAAATAGTTAATTAACCCATAAATTAATTATTTATTTTCAAAAATCAGTTGAGTTGAGGATAAATCACTTTATTTATTTATTTAATTCTTAATTATTATGCATATTCAAAAGAAACAGTTAAACTCCAAATCATAAAATCAATGCAAGTTATTAACTTTTTGGAACTCAACATCCTTTTGGAGTTCAAAAAGCTGATCTAAACTCTAATTTGAGTTAAAAAGTTGTTTTTGCATGATTTTGAGAATTAACTATCTTTCATGATCAGATAACTCAAAAATCAAGATGAGTTAATTTGAGTGATTTATGGCTTTTATCCATGCACCTCCAAAGCCCTAGATTTTTATAAATTAAAGGCCTCATCTCTTCACAAATCATCTCATATTTTGCACAATCACGCTGGAGAATTGGAATTGAAGAATCAAAGCTCTTGCGAATCGACATCTTTGTGAGATCAATCTTATTTTTGCATTCATATTACATATCATTATTAGATTAGCATTGCATATCAATTTTCATAGCATTGCATATCAATTTCATCTAGCATAGATTCATATCAGTTTTTATCATTCTTATTGCATAGAAAATATCAAAAATATAGATTAATTGCATTCAATTTCATATCCATCTTTTGCATTCAAATCCTTCATTTAGGTGTCGTCTAGGTCACTGATCTTGATTACAATCTGAGAACATTAATCTCGCACCTATTAGAAGGCAGTAAATCGCTTGGTTAGATTAGATTTCAATTTTGCACGATTTTGATTATAGCTAACCTCTAATGTTTTACTGAAGTGTTGTGTCTACAGATCAGGTATAATTTTCACACACACATTTCTGGTGCCCACCGTGGGGCCCTGAAACGGGTTTCCCTTCATTTCTATCAATTTTCTATCTTTTGAGGATAAGGGTTTCAAGGGTCCTGGTATACTCTGTAGGACGTTATTTTTTGTTTCTTTTTTGCCAGCAAAAAAAGAAAGAAAAAAAAATTTGGCACTTTTTCTATCAAAGTTGTCCGTACACAGTGATTTGTATCATTCTGTCCGTACTTCCGTACATCTCTGTACAAATTCTCGCTTGAGATTTCACTTGCGTCGCGCGAGATTTCTTTCTGTGTCGCGCAAAATTTCACTGGTATCATTTTTGTGCACGAAAAATCACTTTCTCGCACGAGACTGCAGTTCCTCGCGCGAGACTTTATCTTTTATCGCGCGAGACTCCACTTCCTCACACGAGGCTTCATATTTTTGTCACGCGAGATTGTACTTCCTCGTGCGAGACTTCATCCTTTGTTGCGCGAGATAGTACTTCCTCGCGCGAGACTTCATTCTTCATCACGCGAGACAGTGTTTCCTCGTGCGGGACCGCATTCTGCCTCGCACGAGATTTTTCTACAGAGACACATAATTTGCAGATTTGTACTTTCAGATTATTGATTTCTAATGCTTACAATTTGCTATTGATTGGTCTTGATTTTGTACTTTCAGACGTGTGCTAAATTCTGGATTGCAGAGCGTTGGACCTAAGGTATTCTTCTCAAGCTGATAATATTTCAATTTGGATCCTAAAATAAATCTCTTATGTGTCTGGCTTGTGTGCATCCTTTCATGCTTTTATCTATCTCTACACACTTGCATAGTTGATACTAGGTTGTAATCCCTTAAGGATTCATTAAGTAGTCTTAGAATACTTGTGATTGATCTTGATTGCTATCTTGGGTTATTGGACTCGCTAATCCATCGGCCCCTCATTTTCGCCCTGTGGTTGCAATCTCAGCACCATAAAGGGGAGGGGTCAACAGGACAGAAGCGTTAAGTGTTCCACTTGGCAACCCTTTTGTGCTTTTAGGAACTCACTTATTTTCTAAGTTGGGGACTCGTTTTCAGCTTGTGTGAAGTGTTAAGTGTTCCACCTTGTGGACTCATCTCATATTCGCTTTAAACGTTAAGTGTTCCTCTTTCTACTTTTTGGATGCTTTTGGTAGATTTGCTTTCGGAACATACATCTGTGCTCACATAGTAATTAGGCCCTATGAACACTATTCGTGATTCTTGAGAGATTGGATTCCTAGCGAAATCCTTCCTTGACGATGGAATCCTTGTAGGTAGGGAGGATACTTAGTGCGTTTCACATTCAGCTTGGTTAGTGCATCTTCTCTTATTGATCGACACATTCTCTCTCCAGAGAGGTTGATAGATCATGTGGGGTTGATATCATGAGCTTTGGTGAATCAAAATTGGTTAGTGCGTCTTCTCTTATTGATTGATACATTCTCTCCTCGGAGAGGTTGATAGATCACGTGGAGTTGATATCACAGACCTTGGTGGAACAAAACTTTGTCTTAGCGTGTCGGATTAATCTGCTTGCTTTGTTTGGGTTAAAAGTGAAGAGGTGTCAAAACCTTGAATCTGGAGCCAAGTCCCCTTGTGGTATACTATTGTGAGTCATCTTTAGAGAGGGTTAACCATAGCAGACAATCCCTTCACAGGGCAAACTGCGTTGATGGAACCTCAAGCGGTAATAGCCATTTTTGCCATGGTAGTGACAGCCGCTATATAAATGTCCTTGTGGAAGAAATCTCCACGGGTATGGTTCATTGTTGGGTTGTCAGATCTCCCTAGTAGCTCTTGAAGATTAAGTTCTCAGACTGTGTCAAAACCCTGGTGCGCTGGGATTGGAGTTCACCCCTTTGAATCATAAAAGTTGCAGAGTCAAACCATTACTAAAAACCCTAGAGAGGCCAATTTTTCACTTTCAGGTATATGTGTGTTATTGCAAAACTTTTCAGAACATACACAATTAGTACTCTCAGGGATTAGCACAATTTGGTCACTTGATTGTTCATGCGCAAGGTTGCTTTTGCCCTTGTTCATTATTTTCAGACGTGCTTGGAATCACTTGCTTGCTGTTCTGCGTGCTTATTTATCTACTTGGCTATTAAAAATGATCAAATTTGGTATAACCTTCAAAATTTGGATAGTACAATTTGCAAACAATCCAAAACTGAAGACCTTAAATTTTGCAAAAATTGACGTAAAATCTTTCTGGAGTCAAAAGTCATTTCAGGAAGTCAAAAGTCGTACGAGTTTTGTCAAGTGTCGTTTCAGTATTACCCAACTGTCGTATGAGTTTAGCAACTGTCATTTCATAGACTACCCAGTGTCGTACGAGTCTGCAGAGTGTCATTTGAAAAAATTTGAGAGAGTTGTCAGAAATTGTCAAATTGCAAGATATCCAATGTTTCCAGCCTAGTTCCAGAATCTGTCAAAAATATCATTGTGTCAGGAACAGAGCAGTAGCTATTGAGCATTCTACCATTTTTCGAGTTTGATCTTTTGAATCTGATCTAGTCTTCTGTTTGATCAATTTGAGTCCTTTTTATCTCGTGTCAAAACTTTGTCATAACTATCAATCTTTAATCAATCTTCAAAAATAGACTAAGTGTTGAGAACTCGTGTCCGCTATCTTTTGGGTGATCTATCCCATACATCTAGGGCACAGTTTCCTTCACCTACATCTCATCAGATCTTCAAAACTATCATAATCTTGACAAGGTTGCGTCATCTGATTTTCTAGAATCAAATTGTTCTTCAATTGTCTTCGTCCTTTTCTTCTATTTCATTCAAAGTTAATGGTGGAGACCAGAGCTTCTTCACATAAGAAATCAGAAGAAACATCTCAGAACTTACTTTTGACCAATACCCCAGGTCCAACTCTTGAACAACTCATCAAGTCAAGTATCTACGAAGACGATGGTCTCAGTAACTTTCGATTGAAAACTGGTTACATACCTCCTCTATCAACTCACAGAGGTAATCAACAAACTCCTCCTCAATCTATTCCAGGGAGCCCAAAAACTCCTACCATGTCTCAAGCAGGGACAAACCACGGTTCTCTAGGAGGAGGATCCCAAGGACACCATTCTCAACATAATGCCAACAAAGACCCTACACCCTCTGAAATCCATCGATGTCAGAATGACAATGAATTCCAGAGAATGATGAGGCATTTCTTGAAAGTGGATAGAGAGACATACTTTTTACAATTAGCCCAGGAAGGGGCTAAGCTTCCTCCCAACTTTAACGTTGATGATATAATCACACATGAGGAAGAAACTCCACTCACAGCTATGACAAAATAGATGCATGCTATACAAGTTGAATTTAACAATCTTAAGAAGGAGAAGGAACCCAAGGAGTTCTCCATGGTGGCCCTATGTCCTTTCCCGTTCGACAAAAACTTGTATATGCCACCATTCCCAAAAAGAGTGGAGATACCAAAGTATGACAAATATGATGGACACTCTGATCCTTAAGATCATGTCAGAGAGTTCTATATGCAATCCATGGAATTCATGCATGAACCGACTTATCTAATGCATCTTTTTCCTAGATCTTTGGGAGGAGCATCCATTCAGTGGTTTTCAAGATTACCTTCTACGATCAAAACTTTTGAGGAATTGATTAAATTGTTTTATCAAAAATATTCCTACAATATTCAACATCTGATTACCATGATCGATATCTGTAACCTCAAGCAATATCCAGGGGAATCATTGCTAACTTTCCTCAAGAGGTGGCGAAAGAAGTTTTCTCTATATGCTAGACCAATTCCCGAAATGGAGAAACTTGAAATCTTTATCAATAACCTTGTTCCAGAGCTCAACTATCCATTACAAATGCAAGATCATGTATCTTTTGATAAAATGGTGGATAATGCAATCAAGATTGAGAAAGTACTTGTCAAGAAAGGAGAAATCACACTTCAAAAAGACAAGTCTGAATCTGGATCTAGCTCAAAAGATAAAAACAAGAGCTGGAATAGAAACAAAGGTATCATCTCTAATGGTGTTATTGACACTATCCACGCCCCATCAAAGGCACCGGCCTACAATCTCACCCTTGCCACCAAAGCCATTGAAGCTTCAGAGCAAAAATCTTCTGAACCATCTCCAAAGAAGCCATTCAAACGATGGGATAATAAATGAAAGTTTACTCCCCTGGGAGAATCTTTGGAATCTGCCCTGAGAACCCTGATAGCTGATAACATGATCTCTTTACCACCAATCCGAAACCCTGATTCGGATCCAAAACCATATTGGTGGAAAGATAATGAATTATGTGCTTTCCATCGGACTAAAGGCCACAGAACTAATGGATGCTTCCACTTGAAGCATACCATTCAAGACTTGATAGATCAAGGGGACATCACGATCAATAATCCTACCAGCAATAATGATCACACAGCATTTACAGAACCTTTTCCACAACATGGCAAGGGAGTTTCCACTTCTCAGCCTAACATGGGGGTAAAAGTCAACTATGCCTACCCTGGAAACAATGCTATCATCAATATGGTTGAACCATGTCTCTCTGAGAGCTGCAATGTCATCACGATTGTACGAAGAGATAGAAATCATTCCTCAGCTAATGCGGTTACCCGATCACAAGCTCAGACTCATCTGAAAGGACAAACACCAAGTTCATCTAATGTCCCTAAGATACCTTTCAATCTCACATCTACTTCTAAACAGAAGGTTGCCTCGAAATCTTCCAATCCAAAGGATACCAGACCTACATCTTACAGCATCGTCCAACAACTCTAGCATACCAATGCCAAAATCTCTATGTTTGAGTTACTTCGAATATCTCCAGCTCACAGAGATATCCTAGACAAAGCTTTGCTCGGCTCTAATGTTCTTGATGATCTAGATCTAGATAGGTTTCAGACTATGGTTGGTCATCTAACATCTCCGCAATATATCTCCTTTTCAGAAGAGGATGACAACTCCCTAAGTCACCCACATAATCAGCCCTTGCACATAGAAGTCTTGATCCAGAACCATCGAGTCAAACGTGTGTTGATAGATGGGGGCGCAGGCCTCAACATTTGTTCTTACAACTTAATCACACAGTTGGGATTCTCAGAGATGGCTATTGATCCTCGAAAGAAGATCACCATAAAAGCCTATGATGAACAAGAAAGAGCTTCTAAAGGCACCATTGTCCTACCCATCCGAGTGGGTCCGGTCATCAAAGATACCACATGTCAGGTGCTTGATCTACCATTGGCTTACAATATCCTTCTAGGGAGACCCTGGATACATGAAATGCAAGCTATTCCTTCTATGTACCATCAATGCTTGAAATTTCCCTATGAAGGAGTGGAAGTTACTATCCCAGCAGATCTGAGTACAGCTTGCAATACATTGAAGGAAAGTGCCGATAAGCTTGTTCCCAATAATAGAGAATCTTCCATCAAGCAGCTAAATGTTGCTTCCACATCTAAGATGGACGACATTGCTAAAGAGATCAATATCAAAGAAAATGGGATGGGAGAATACACTATAGAGCCAGTCTTGTCTCTGACATCTCTCCCAATCTCACCTAAGTCGTATGGACAATCCTTGAAGCAATCTAAATCAAAACCTAAGGAACCTATGGAAGCATACAAAATAAATTTTGTGGCAGAGCAAGTATCCAAACAAGAATTTGAAGAGGATGAAGCTGTGCTGGCATGGCTATATAAAGAGGATTCTGAATCTAAAGTTGTTCAACCTAGTGAATCTATAGCACCTACAATCCCTTCTAATTCATATGGTCCAGGAAACAAATTGATAGCCAAGATGGGATATTTCGGTCAAGGACCTCTAGGAATTAGGGGAAAGGGTCTTGTGACCCCCATTTCACATATTGGTAGAGCCAAAAAAGATACTGGTGGCATAGGGTTTATGAAGAAACCCTATCATCTCAGAGGTGGTTGTTCTCATGTCATAGAACATCGCACCAGGAGAACCCCTTCTTAAGAAAGAAGAAACAGAACCCTCTGATGATGATTCAGATAGCTCTAAGCTTATCCCCTATGAAAAATTGCCTAAAGAGATCAAAGATCTTCTTGATGATACAGATGATCCTATCAAAATAATTAATGTAGTAGAAACACAAGAACCTACTGTAGCGCAAGAGATGGTTGCACCACAAGAACCAGCTAATCTCGAAGGCAATCAAACTGATCAAGAAGAAGGGGGTAGTTATTTTGACACTGATTCCCATGAATATGAATTCAAGTTAGAGACTGAGGAAAATCCTTCTTGGGGTATTCATCCTGATTTCACACATTTTTTAAGCTTTCCTAGAGATCTTGAATCAGAAGCTGAGTCAAATGACTATGAATGGGGTGCCATTCCAGAAGAAGATGAGCTTATAATAGAGAAATATATTGATGTTATTCACCAATATGTATCTCAGCCCAACGTAGGTCTAGAGCGAAATAATGAACTTAATGTGTCTGATCCACCTATGGCTGAAGAGGACTCCCATGATGATGTTGAGCCTATTCACGAATTGAACATTTTGAGCTGTAATATCACCTTTGAACTTGAGCGTCAGGTTAGGACCAATGATGACATATCCACATCTGTGAACACCATATCCCAAGCCTTTCCCACTTTGACTATCCAACGCCCTGATCTTATCGACCAAACTTCCACAAACCCAAACCATGGTATATATACCTTCCCGAATGACTATGCCCTTGCCTGCTACCTCAATGCAGTTGAGCCTATGAGTACTTCCATCAGTGAACCAAGCGTCAGCATGACCGAGTCGGACATCAAATATCTTAGTCAGAAAAACAAGAGTAAAAAGAAAAAGAAAAAGAGTTCTGAGGGTGAAAACCACTTTGTGGCAGTCTCAGAACCGACAAAAGTAAAAAGAAAAGATGTATCTGAAGGTGAAAACCTCTCTGAGGCACCTAAGGATGAGATATTTGATGTCCTTCCGAGTCATTTATAGGATAGATCTCCAGTTCTAATTGAGCCAACTCAATCCATCAATTTGGGTACAACAGAGGAACCACAATTGGTACATGTAGCACAATCTCTATCAGACGAAGAGAAACAGAAATTCACTACATTCTTATCAGAAAAAAAAGATCAACTTTTCATGGAAATATTCAGATATGCCAGGATTGGATCCCAATCTCATTATGCACCATCTATCCATTGCTCCCGGAGTAAAACCAATCAAACAAAAATTGAGAAAGATGCATCCTCATGTTGCACTCTTAGTCAAAGCAGAGCTAGAAAAACTCCTCAAAGCTGGATTCATCCGTGTCATAGACTATGCTGAGTGGATCTCCAACATTGTACCTGTTTCAAAACCAGATGGTTCAATTAGAGTGTGCACGGACTTTAGAGATGTGAACAGAGCATGCCCTAAGGATGATTTTCCACTACCTAACATTGATATGATAGTGGACATGACTGCGGGCTATGAAATGTATTCCTTAATGGATGGCTTTTCTGGATACAACCAAATCAAAATTGCTCCAGAAGATCAAGAGAAAATAGCTTTCACATGTGTGTGGGGAACTTTCTGTTGGAATGTTATGCCATTCGGACTCAAAAATGTTGGAGCTACATATCAAAGAGCAATGACATCTATTTTTCATGATATGATGCATAGAACAATGGAGGATTACGTGGATGATACCTTGGCAAAATCCTTGATTAGAACTGAACATCTAACAGACTTGAGCATGATCCTCAACAGAATGGAAAAATTTAGTCTTCGACTAAATCCTAAAAAGTGTGCTTTTGGAGTCACTTCTGGAAAGCTCCTAGGATACATCGTCTCCAAGAAAGGCATTGAAGTTGATCTAGCTAAGGTCAAGGCTATAATAGAGATGCAACCTCCCACAAATATCAGTCAAATGAGGACGTTGCAAGGCAGAGTTCAATCTATCAGAAGATTTATATCACAGCTAGCGGACATATCACAGCCTTTTACAAAAACATTACATAAAGGTGTGACCTTTGCATGGAATGAAGAATGCGAGAAAAACTTTAAACATATCAAGAAGTATCTTTCAAATCAGCCTATATTGATGCCTCCTATTCATGGGAAGCCATTAATATTATATGTCTCCGCAACAGATTCATCACTGGGGGCATTGCTAGCACAGCATGATGAGAACAAGAAAGAAAGAGCCATCTACTATATCAGCAGAACTTTAGTGGCCTATGAGAAGAACTACTCAATGATAGAGAAGGCATGTCTAGCTGTGATCTTTGCATCGCAGAAAGTGAGACACTACATGTTAGCTCATACTACTCATTTGGTAGCTAAAATTGATCCACTGAAATATCTCCTAAGCAAAGCTGCCCTCACAGGTAGACTAGCTAAATGGGTCATGCTCTTGAGCGAATTTGACATTGAATATATTGAAAGAAAAGCTATCAAAGGACAGGTCATTGCTGATCAACTAGTTGAAGCACCACTGTTTGATGATACACCCATGCAAATGGAATTTCTCGATTCCTCTATCATGCACCTCTCTTCTAGAGCATGGCGGTTATTCTTTGATGGCTCCTACACACAGAATGGATCTGGAGCAGGCATATTGTTCATCACTCCTCAAGGATACTCGATACCCAAAGAATTTAGACTAAAGTTTCCTTGCACAAACAATATTGTTGAATATGAGGCACTTCTAAATGGTATGAAAATGGCAATACAGTGGAGAGTTACAGAGATACACATCCATGGAGACTCACAACTGGTTATCCACCAAGTCAATGATGTGTACCAAACCAAAAATGAAAAGCTCATTCCTTACAAGAGAATGGTAGATGATTTAAAGAAATACTTCATCTCTATCACATTTGAGAAAATACCCAGAACGGAGAATAAGGCTGCCGATGGAATGGTGACATTATCTACTCTTTTACAGCAGCCCGAACATGAACTACGCTATGAGTTCCTGGTGGAAGCCCTATCCTAACCTGCATATGACTCCCCTGAAACCCGCATGATCTGCACCGTTGTAGGTTATGATTCATCCCGCTACAAAAATTTGTTCTCCTATCTCCACAACCAAATCATCCCTGAGTCCTTTAACCATTTTGAGAAATGAAACCTTATCCGATCCGCATCCTAATATGTCATCATTGGTAATGATCTGTACAAACGAGGTCTAGATGGTACACTGCTTAGATGTTTAGAACGGGAAGAGTCTCAACGTGCATTAGAGGAAGTCCACGAGGGTATATGTGGGTCAGACTCGAACGGTTTAACGTTAGCTCGAAAAATTATTAGGGCTGGGTACTATTGGCCTGAAATGGAAAAAGAGGCTATTAAATTTGCTAAAAATTGTCAACAGTGTCAAGTACATGGCAACTTGATTCATGCTCCAGGGAGAGATCTGATTCCCTTTACTACACAATGGCCTTTTCAACAATGGGCATTTGATCTCATAGGTGCTATCCATCCGCACTCTTCTAATGGACATACCCATATAATCACAGCTACAGATTATTTTACAAAATGGGTAGAAGCAGTTCCTCTAACACAAGCAACGGGGAAACAGATCTCTATGTTCATCCTGAACTACATCATTTGCAGATATGGGATCCCTCACTCTATAATCACAAATAATGGGGGACAATTCAAAAACAAGGACCTAGATGACTTATGTGCCAAGTTCAAAATTACTCAACATTGGTCATCTATCTACTATCCTCAAGGGAACGGACAAGCTGAGGCTTCAAACAAAAATCTCCTGAAGATCTTGCATAGAATAGTGAATAAAACAGGAAGAGACTGGCATCTGATGATCAATCCAGCTCTCTGGGCATATAGAACTAGTATCAGAACACCTACAGGGGCTACACCTTTCACTTTAGTTTATGGGTCTGAAGCGGTACTGCTTATTGAGGTTGAAATCCCATCACTCAGAATCAAAATGCATGGACTTGTCACTGATGAAGACTACAGAGTGTCTAGGTTACAAGAACTTGAATTACTAGATGAACGTAGGCAAGCAGCGTATGATCATCTTAGAGTGTATCAGAAAAGAATGTCTAGAGGCTACAACAAGAAAGTCAGACATAGAGAGTTTCAGGTTGGTGATCTAGTGTTGAGAGAAAATCCTAAAAATCAATCTCATCGAGAATGCAAGGGGAAGTTCGAACCCAACTGGCTGGGTCCCTTTGTTATCACTGCTACTTTTGGCTCTGGTGCCTATCAACTCTCAACGACTAAAGGAGAACAGCTCCGAGAACCAATCAATGTTCTCCATCTGAAGAAATTCTATGCCTAAGGCATTCAGTGCTTGGTAAATGTCCTGAAAAAAATCTTAAAAATCAGAAAAAGTCCTGAAAAAATGAACATCTTGGTGAAAACCTAGCAATAGGCACCTTGATGATTCACAAAAAAATCAAAAAATATCAAAAGTACAAAAAAATTGAAAAAATGAAAAATACAAAAAAAATTGAAAAAATGAAAAATACAAAAAAAATTGAAAAATGAAAAATACAAAAAAAATGAAAAAAAAAAGTGCCTTGGTGAAAACTTGGAAACAGGCACCTCGGTAGCAAAAATAGAATCTCTACCAAGATGGTGAAAACCCGGCAAACGGGCGCCACTTGTTCCAAATGCTCCATCTATCAACACAATCTTGGTCTTTCCCAACTTTCAGTCTTGCTTTAGTTGTACATATCTCCCAATTTGTTTCAACATTTCCAATTTTCAATAAGTCAGTTTGTACACCAATCAGCTTGCGCATCTGTATCCTATCAATGTTCAAACTTGGGGGCAATCAATGTCATATCCTATGGCCTCCAATGTATCTTAGACGTTTCCTATCCAGTCAGAGTCCTTTGAAGCTTCCAGTTGAGTCAGTCAATCTGTCTCGTCTCTAGAAAGGATTTTGCATCTATAACAACGCAATCAAACTGAAAACTGAAAACAATCTGTGCTTTTCATGCTTTTATCTCCTTGTATGCTTACTGATTCGCATTGAGATTTTTGCATATTGTGTCCCTTCGAGCTCTTCGATGATGTCTTTTATAGGATTTAGAGAGTGATGACTGGGGGCATAATCTTTTCTTTGTCTTCTGCTTGTATGTGAAAATCTAACAGCTTTGGAAATTCTAGATTGAAATGGTGTCCGACTATAAGAGCCTCTATCTCGAATTGGATGGCCATGCGTACTTCGACCATTGATACCTAAAAATTCAAGGAAGTTTGATCTAGCTATTATCTTTTTGAGTGAGTTCTTTCTCCTACTGTGAAACACGATGTTACCTAAGGATGTGAACGATAAAGGGTCACTACGGGTAATTCACATTGGATTTAGAATGATCTCTTGACTGTTTGATGTGTTTGCAATGCAAGGTGTACTCAGGTCATCACGACGTTTATGTTTTGATGCTTGTACAAATTGCTATATCAAAATGGACATGATATTCAGGTCATCCTGGCGTTTGTGCCTTGGTGCTTATATCTACTCCGACATTCCAAAAATAAAATCAATATTCATATGTCCATGGTTGTATAACCAGTGAGTGTTGTATTGATTCTTGCGCATACAAATCGATATTCATATGTCTATGGTTTCATGGCTAGTGGGCATTGTATTGATTTATCCGGTTACCTAAAAGTTCAATGATGATAACAAATCAACATATGATCAATGACTAGGTCCTCGGTCTTAGGTTGCATTTCATTTTGCATGTCTCATTGCATTTTGCATTTTTGCATGATCTCACAATGATTAAATGAACTTCAATGCTTAAACAATTCTCCACTTGTCTCTTCAAATCTAACAAGAGCTAAATCTCACATGAAGGTTCCTCCAATGAAACAGCAAGTAGAATCCTTTTTCGGGATCAAAATTCAAATCTGAGATCATTCATATTATTAACTACTTGCATAATCGGCCTTCAATCATCACAGAAATCCAGTATTCAACTTAACTGATTAGCTTTCATCAAACTATCAAAATTTCAACTTGGTCAACCATGGTCAACTCATGGTCAAACCTAGTCAAATTTGGTCTCCAGGACCTTCCAAACGATGCAGAATGTGTTCTCGGATGTAAATAACCACTTCTCAAATCAATTAACATGCTTCTAAACTATCAACGCTGACTTTTCTTGTCAGATTTCAATTTTAATCCTGAAGGGGGCATGGTATTGCACATCATTCAAAGTCTGTAAATCAAATTCTATCGATCAAGTCTATCAATATCTTTCATCAGTAATCAAGACAAACAATCATGTCTAGTTGCTAATTCATCAAAAGTCCTCATCGCTCAGGGCAAATCTATCATCACTTGGGGCATATCAGATTCATCGATCCATATCAATCTGGTATTCTCCTAATCTTGTAAACTGTATCAGTTTTTGCAACCATCAGATCATAGTGTTCTTTCCTTGGTTCTTCAGCAACTGAAGGATTCGGATGTGATACCTGCTAGTTCTGCTAAGACAATCGAGTCTAGAATGGGTCACTCACTTCTTATCAATCCTAAGGTTCAGAATCAGGTGTTTTGACACTTTTTCGCAATCATAGGTTCATTTTCTGCTACAGTGAACATTATCTCTGATCATTCAGGACCTCCTATCTCAATATCTTTCAATCGGTTTCTATCTTGAGATCGGTTTATCTTTTGAATCAGTTTCATATCTTTATCAAACACAGACTATCTTTGAACCACTGCGCTTCGCACAGTAATTCAAAGAGGGGCAAAATGTAATACCCCAAAAATGGGCTATAAGTTCATTAATCTCCTACATCTTCAATTTGAACGAAATCAACATTAAAGTCCTAATCTAAGGCACATCTAAACATCATCGAATCATAATTGATTATCTAAAATTTTGCATCAGGAAATATTCTTAGCAATATTCTTAATTATCTTAATTATCTTTAATTTAATGATTATTTGGCGATAAATCACATTTATCCTAAGTTTGATTAATTGAATATTTTCATATTTAATTAATTAGATTTAATATTTGCCACTTAATTGTGTAATTAAATTTAATTCTATCTATTATTAATTGTATTATTTAATTTTGACAATAAATCAAAATTCCTATCTTTAATTGATTAAATTCTTATTTAATTAATTAAAGCATGTTGTCATTATTTAATAATATAATTTTTAATAAAAGTTTGATAAAATAGTTAATTAACCCATAAATTAATTATTTATTTTCAAAAATCAGTTGAGTTGAGGATAAATCACTTTAGTTATTTATTTAATTCTTAATTACTATGCATATTCAAAAGAAACAGTTAAACTCCAAATCATAAAATCAATGCAAGTTATTAACTTTTTGGAACTCAACATCCTTTTGGAGTTCAAAAAGCTGATCTAAACTCTAATTTGAGTTAAAAAGCTATTTTTGCATGATTTTGAGAATTAACTATCTTTCATGATCAGATAACTCAAAAATCAAGATGAGTTAATTTGAGTGATTTATGGCTTTTATCCATGCACCTCCAAAGCCCTGGATTTCTATAAATTAAAGGCCTCAGCTCTTCACAAATCATCTCATATTTTGCACAATCACGCTGGAGAATTGGAATTGAAGAATCAAAGCTCTTGCAAATCGACATCTTTGTGAGATCAATCTTATTTTTGCATTCATATTACATATCATTGTTAGATTAGCATTGCATATCAATTTTCAATAGCATTGCATATCAATTTCATCTAGCATAGATTCATATCAGTTTTTATCATTCTTATTGCATAGAAAATATCAAAAATATAGATTAATTGCATTCAATTTCATATCCATCTTTTGCATTCAAATCCTTCATTTAGGTGTCGTCTAGGTCACTGATCTCGATTACAATCTGAGAACATTAATCTCGCACCTATTAGAAGGTAGTAAATCACTTGGTTAGATTAGATTTCAATTTTGCATGATTTTGATTATAGCTAACCTCTAATGTTTTACTGAAGTGTTGTGTCTACAGATCAGGTACAATTTTCACACACACAGTACACATTTCGCTACATTATTGAAGTAAAATCAATTACATAAATTACATTTAAATATAAATAAACGTGCACTACATATGTACACATACATACATGTACGCATATATATATATACATGCATACATACATACATATATATATACATACATATATATACATATATATATATGTACATATATATAGATATATATATGTACATATATATATATATATATATATATATATATATATATATATATATATATGTACATATATATATGTACATATATATGTACATATATATGTATATGTATGTACATATATATGTATATGTATGTACATATGTACATATATATATATGTACACATGTATATATCTATACATATACATGTATATGTATATATATGACACACACATACACACATATATAAGTACACATGTATATATCCATACATATACATGTATATGTATATATATGCTATGCACACACACACACACACATATATCTATGTGTGTGTGCGTGTCAATATATATATATTATATGTATATATATACATGTACATATACATGTGTGTATACATGCACATATATGCATACATACACACACACACACACATATATATACACATGCATATGTATACATACATATATATATGCATAAACATATATATATATATATATATATATATATATATATATATATATATATATATATATATATATATATATATATATATCATGTGCATATATACATGCACATATGTACACACACACACACACATATATGTATGTGTGTGTGTGTGTCCATGTGTGTGTGTGTATATATATATATATCTGTGTGTGTGTGTGTGTGCGCGCATGTATATGTATATATATATATATATATATATATATATATATATATATATGTACATATACATTTATACATATATATGTACATACACATACATGTATATATATATATATATATATATGCATATATACATGTACACACATATATATGACATGTGCACATGTATATATACATAGCCACACACACACACACATATATATATACATATATATACACCATACATACATACATACATATATATAGATATATATATATATATACATGTGCGCATGTATATGTGTGTGTGTGTATATATATATATATATATATATACATGTGCGCATGTATATGTGTATATATATATATATGTGTGTGTGTGTACATATACATGTATACATATATATGTACATACACATACATGTGTATATATATATATATACATGTACACACATATATATGACATGTGCACATGTATATATACATAGCCACACACACACACACACATATATACATATATATACACCACATATATATACATACATACATACATACATACATATATATATATACACACACACATACACACATGTATATGCATATATACACGTATACATGTATATATATATTTATATCTACATATATATATATATATATATATATATATATATATATATATATATATATATATATATATATTAAAAAAAATGTAAATTGAACATGAAAATACCTCTGAAAATGATGGCCAAATATCAGAAGCCTTACTCTCAACTCTGTCGAAACTATGAAAATGATAATTTTAGGGGGTTAAATACCCACCAAATATTAGCTGCCTAACTTTCCATCGAAATTCATTTCTTAATTTCGATAGAAAGTTTATTACTTATGATCAAAATTAGTAGGTACTTTCTACCGAAAGTATGTTAGATAATATTTGCTTTCATGATTTTTGGGAGGAATACCTTCCTCCGAAAAATTGTAACCCACTATTGTGGGTTCACCCCAAAATAGATGTGTTATGTTTGTACATGTGATATCATTCGAGTTATTATACTTTTATTTTACCATTTTAGTTATATTCTTAATGTCATGAAATTTTATTTCATTTCTATTTGAAGGAATCAGAAAGAGTTTCAAGATTTTTATAGGTACTGATTCACACCCCCCGTCTCAGTAGCTATTGTTTGCAACAATTGGTATCAGAGAACATGCTCTCTAGAGGAAAAGTTTGACAACTTGGGGAGAAGATCCAAAGGAATAGAAAGATATAGGTATGGAAGACAGTTGGCTGCACAGCTAATGAGATGATTGAATAACTGAAACATAAGCTAAAGGAGTCATTGGCAAAAAGGAAAGAATTGTCTAAACAATTGAGAGACAGTTTGGAAAGTATTGATGAACTATTTGAAAGAAGTACCAACACTGAGGAGGCTCATGCAACAATATCAGATCTAATGGAAAAGAATAAGATCTTGACTAATGAGGTAACCAAGATTAAAAGAGAACACAAAAGTCAATCCATAAGGATGGTTGAAATACTTGAAAGAATGAGAGAAGTTGAATGTGCAAAGGGAACTCTTAAATCAGAGAAAAGAAATGTTGAACAAACTATCAGAGACAAAAATGTAATGATACAAAGGATGACACATGAGAATCACACATTGAATGGTCAACTGAGTGATACTAATGATGAGAATATACAAATGAGTGATGAAAATGAGAGATTAATGCAAGAAAGTGAACAACTGAAAAAAGACTTGAAGATTGAAAAAGATGAAAATGATACATTGGTGAAAACATACTTCGAGCCTATGATACATTGGTGAAAACATATTTGAAAAAGGAGAATCATCAAAGACTAATGTCATGCAACAATCAAAGATTCTAAAGGGAAACACTAATCCACAAGGTAAGAAACTGGCTAAACCCACTTTCTACAATTGTGGAAAGCTTGAACACACAACTAATGTTTGTAGAAGAAAATGGGTAAATATTTCAATGACTACTTATTTTTATGGATATTGTTACAATTGTAATAAGTATGGTCATCAAGCTTATGATTGTAGGTCAAGACCTAATAGTAGATCATATGAAGTGAGTTTTAATTGCTATTGTTACACTTGTAATAAGTTTGGACACAAGGAAGAACATTGTAGATCAAAATTATCATCACCTAGACTACCTAACAAATTGATGAATGTTCTAAGAAGAGAAGGAAACATAAATGTTCAATGTTCTATTTGTGGGAACTATGGGCACATGACGGTGAATTGTCGATTAAGGAATCTAAGAACTAATGTTGGACCCTGGAGGACAATAGGTATGACATGTTTTCATTGTCACAAGATTGGAGATCTAGCAAGAGATTGTTGGCACATGAACCGGTCACCAAGAAATGAAGGAAGCACGGGTAAAAAGACTATCAATGTTGAAGAAATGAGGAATGAGATGAAAAAGATATGGAAAAAGAAGGAAGAAAGAAATGAAGGTACCAATGCATCAACATGTAACCCATCATGCTATGGCTCAAGGGATTCATCCTCAAACTAATAAAGTATTTCTTAAAGACTGAGCTCTATTGTTATAACTTACTGGTCCCTTATAATGTTGAGTGGAAATATCTATTGGCATATTAAGATGCATTGTTGTTGGTCACAATGTATTATATAAAGTTGAGCTATGACATGTACTTAGTCATCACCGACATTATCATTTGTAAATGTTATGTGCTAATGTTACTATTAGTATTAACTGGTGGAGGTTGCAATCGATGGTAAGTGTAATCCGTAAAGGAAAGTGATGTCGGTAAATTGCATTTATTTCATTGCACCTAATGTTACCGTTGGACAAGGTGTGGGTAAATAAATATTAAATTTTACCTATTCATTACTCGCATTGCATTCTAAAGAGTGGATTATCATAACAGAGAATGAATACTCAATGCAATTGATTGTGAGATGTGTTTGAGAAAGGTTCTCGAGTTGAGCGATGATTAGTTGAGAAGATATTAGAAGTAATTTTTTATTTACAACATAAATTTGAAAATTTATTATGGCATCAAAAATTGCAACACCAAAGATGATCAAAATCACCAAGGAACCCAAACCAGAACACAAACTATGTCTATTGAAGGTTGCTAAAATTGACAAAATGTGTGCCCTTTCCCTAATTCCACCTAGGGCATTGTTGATTGAGGATGTAAGAACATTTATTCATTGCAATATTTTTGAACTTGGAGATGAAAAGATTCAAGAAGAATACTTGGCTATGTGCGATAATGGAGAATTGAAAGACAAGTTCAAACACCTTCAGACAAAGGGTTTGACCCATCTGCTTGATTTGCTAAAAATATTCAATGAGCAATGGATACAATATGTTCTACGAAAATTTCTTGACTTATTCATCTGGTTGGATAAACCAATCAATATCAAAAAAGAGTTGATACATCTGATTACTGGATTGTCTTCCAACGGGGAAACTATGTGCCCTAAGGAAAATTTTGGTGCAAACGGTGGAAAAAATGACAAAGTCAAGACAAGATTATCGTGCAATGACGATTAATGGCATTGATGATAAAGAAGTGATATTCTCTTCAATGGATGTGGGATACAAATTCTATCAATCTAGTCAGTTGAATAGCATGCCCTATGGTGCTATTCATTCTTCTTATCAGATTATAAAGGAATGAACAAGATATGACCTAGCTGAGATGATCAGAACATAGTTACTAGAAAATTTGAAGAGTATCCAGAATGACAAAAAATAAGCATTCAAATATGGATCGTTGTTGGTATGTATATTCTTCTATGTGCAGAACTATATTCCTAAAAAAGGTAATGTTATTCGGAATACTGATAGGCCTACAATTTATCATATGAATGAGTACATTAGTGAACTAGGAGATAACAGTTATCGTCAGAAAATGGAAGCACTTCCATTTAGGATAGGTTTAGCCCTTCAAGTAAGTGGTCTGGGGTCATGTCAAGAATCTTGAATGGGTTTGTGAATGGATCTAGCTTTTCCCCCTTGTTCTTCTTCTTTCTCCACCTATTTCCAGCCTATTTCTGGCACCTAGTCTTGAGAAACTGAGATCAGTGACCTCAGGGTCAAGGTTGACCTCGACTTTGACCTAGGTCACAGTCAACCTTGACTTTGACCTAGGTCAAATTTGATCTTGACCCTAACCCTGACCTTGGGTCCAAATTTCAAATTCTGGAGGTTTCAGGATGTCGGGCTTCGTAAAGTTTTATTTCCCGCTTCCGAGTCGGCTGTTTTGAATTTTGGAACGGTAAACTCTTAAATTTTATTTAATCTAGGTCCATTTCAAAGAGTTAAGGCTAATTATAATTTAATTCCCCTATGCTACCCCCTCTAGAAGTTTGTGCCCTAGATCACTATAAAATGAAGCCTTCCTCTCTCATTTTAACAACAAAACAACAATACAATCCATGATTATCAAGAAGTTTCATGATCAAGACATCTAGCTCTCAAGTGCAATCAAGAAATCAAGCAAGCAAGAAGGAGAAGGAAAGAATTCAATAATTCATTCATCCTCAAGTATTCAATCATTCATCAAGGAGATCCATTGTTAGCCATTGAAGGATTCAATCTCTTTGGAGCCCTCTTGTTGAAGATTTCTCCATCCACACTCATTCAAGCTTCTTCCTATTCCAAGATCCATTCAAGATTAGTGTTGAAGATCTAATGCTATTGATTTGAGACATCCTACATACAATTATACATTCATTTGGAGCATCCATACTTGTGGATTCAAGGATTCAAATCCTCCACAAGGATTCCAACATAAGCAAGGTGAATAGGTAAGAACTTTCCTTTCAACTTATTGACCATTTTATTCCATATCTTGATTTTTTCTTTTCCTTTCCTTTTCCTATCCTGCTGCAGATGTTCCCACCATAAGGATGCATGACTTTTCAACTTTGTGCTTGCAATCTTCACTTTCTTGTCTTCAGTTACATTCTCATACTCAAAGCAATTTTCCATCTCAGTGACCCAATCTACCAATTCATCAGAATCCAACTTTCCACCATACTCAGGAGGATTGAAATGTGGTGTAGACTTCAAACTTTTCAAAGCCTTCAAAAATCTTTCTTCACCGTGATCCATGATAGGTGCAGGTTCTGCATTTCCTTGTTCTTCCTCAACTTCATCATCACTAACATCTTCAAGATGTCTGCCTCTTCTCTGGGCTATTTCAATAGCTTCCAATCTAGTAGCAATTTGTGTCAACATGTCTGCCAATCCTGGATCTGCATCTCGCCTCCCACAAACCATCTTGAAAACCCTCTACAATTGTAGGTCAGATTGCAATCTTCTACCCCACAACAAACCAACTAGGTCTTCACAAGAAGGAACCTACAAATCTAGATTCGCAAACCTAGATCTAGATCTCAACCATGCTTTGATACCACCTAAAGCAAAGGGGGATGGGGCCAAGGAATGGCACACCCTAACCAGATCCACCTTGCTCAACCACAGGCGAAAGCAACAACAACATAGTGGGAGAGAGAAAATGCATGATCATTCATATATTAACTTCAATTGAATCATACATGTCGGGCTATAAGGCCTTCCCGGTTATGGCCATATATTACAATGAATTATAGAAGTCCTCAAACATGCGAGGATCTGTCCAAAACCTTAAATCTTCTAGATACCATCTTCTATCTAAAACTGACTCCTAAAATCTAACCAAACAACTACATTTATACAAGAGTCTACCAAACTAATTCGGCCTTCAGATCCATAATCAACAGAAGAAATGGTCAAATCTAGGACCACATGCTTCCCAATGATGGATACCAACATTAAATCTGTGGCCCATAACAAATGCACAAGTTGGCCTCAACATAAACTCAAAATAAACTACTCGGCAACAAGGATGACCAAGCAACAGACAAGCATCGTCGAGCGCCAGTGAAACAACTGATCGCCCAGGAGATAACCGACTGAACTCGGTAACCAAAGGAAACTGACCAACATTGAATCAACTCAGTCAAAGAAGGAACGGAGCAACATAGAAGAAAGCACAAACATGTTTTTGGTGACACATGATTGCCAAGGACCCAAGATGCTCCTGCATCAGTGTGCCATTAGATGTGTTGGAGGTATACTTGATTAAGATGAGATTATTGCAAATTAGGTTCTAAGATCCTTGCCTCTTGCCTATGAGAACAAGGTTGCAACTATTCAAGAAAATAAGGATGGTGAGAAATGTGACAAGAGAAAATCTTGTTGGAAAGATTATAACCTTTGAGCTAAGTGCATTAGGTGGAACACTACCTAAGAGTGAGACAACATTCAAAGCCACAATGACCAGGAAGAACATGCAAAGATTAGATAAACCTGCAAGGAGGATGCCAAGATGGGAAAGAGAGATATTGCATATAGAAGAGGAAGGAAGAGAGCTTAAAGAACTAGAAGCAAAGTTAGTGAAGAAAATGGAGTATAGAGCCACTTCTACTAGTAAGTACAAAGGAAATATTCCTTTTAAATATTTTTCTTGTGGTAAAGTAGGACTTTTTGCATCTAGATGTCCTAATAGAATTCCTAATGACCAGTATGAACCTAATCCTAGGGAAAGAGTTTATTATGCTCTTAATGATGAAGGTTCTACTAATGAAGAGTCTGATGAAGATGATAAGGATGATGATGAGTTCACATTTATTTCCATTATGGAACATAATGGACCTATAAGTGATTTTGTATTAACTATCAATGTTTTCGAAGAAAAAGTTTTGACTGCTCAGGTTGACAAGGAAGACAAATGGGTGATTGATAGTGGATGCTCTAACCACATGACTGGTGACAAGAGAAAATTTGTAAGCTATGAGAAGTATGAAAGAAGAGAAGTGAAATGGGGAGATAACTCTTTTGGTAAGATAAAAGGTAAAGGTTCTATTACTTTAGATGAAAAAAAAAACACTGATTATATCTTGGATGTGGAAGTTTTGAAACATAATCTTCAAAGTGTTGATTAGTTGATGGACATGAAGGGCAATGAATTTCATTTCAAGGATGATATGTGCAAGATATTTAATGATTATGGAAAGGAGATTTATACTATATCCAAAACAAGAGGTAACATGTTTTTTTTGAATAGTGGACAAAGGACTTGTTTGATTGCTCAGATAGATGAAAGTTGGTTATAGCATAAAAGATTGTTAGATGAGTTTTGACAATATAGTGGCTATAAGTTCCACTTCTATTGTTATAGATTTTCCTTTGATGAAGAAGCCTACCAATACATTTTGCAAGGAATGTTGATTGGGTAAGAAAATTAGATCTACTTTTAACTCTGAGAAAGTGAACTCCAAAGGATTGTTTGATCTTGTTCACGTTGATTTGTGTGGTCCTACTAAGACAAGGAGTCTACAAGGTGATAGATACTTCATGCTATTGGTAGATGATTACTCTAAGAAGGTATGGGTAACTTTTTTGAAATAAAAATTTGAATCTTTTAATAGGTTTAAAACATTCAAAGCATTGGTTAAGGATGAGATAGGTCTAAAGATCAAGAGGATGAGATTAGATAGAAGTGGAGAATTCACATCAACTAAGTTCAACTCATTTTGTGAAATGCATGGCATCAAGAGGGATTTATTTTCTCGTAGAAATTCATAAAAGAATGGTGTAGTAGAGCACAAGAATAGAACAATTGTAGAGGCAGGAAGGACCATGATGCTTGAAAGGAAAGTTCCTTAGATGTTTTGGAGAAAATCTATGAGCACTATAATCTACACAGTCAACCATGCACAAAATATAGATGAGATTGGTAAGACACTTTATGAGCTTTGGTATGGACATGTTCCTACTATTAAATACTTAAAAACTTTTGGTAGAAGATGTTATATAAAAAGAGATGAGGATGTTTGTAAGTTTGATGCAAGGTGTGATGAGGATTTTTATTCCTTGGTTACTCTACTAAAAGAAAAACTTATAGGTGCTATAATAAGAGATTGAAGAAACTGATAGAGAGCACTAATATTAAGATATATGAAAGCCTTGAGAACCTAAAAAGATGCAATGAAAGTGATTTTAGAAGGACAGTGATGATCTAAGAAAACTGCAACAATTTCCTAACACAAATCCAAGCATGATAGAGAGTGTAAAAGATGAGGCCTATACAAGTGGTGAGGATGAAGAAGCTAAGAAATATGAGAGAAGGTAGAAGACTCCAAGATATGTAAGACTGGACCATAATAAAGGAAAGATCATTGGTGATTAAAAAAAAAAGGCGTTCAGAAAAGAAGAAGAGTTGCGCAGAATCGGGTATGCTTGATGTCTCATGCTGAGCCTAAGGATGTGGAAGAAGCATGTCAAGATGATGACAAGGTTGATACAATGGAAGAAGAATTATCACGGACTAAAAATAATCATCTTTGTTCAAAATTAGAAGTTGACTCAAATGATGATGATTGGACCAGAACTATCAAAGAAGAGATTGATGCCACCAAAAATCATGTTGAGAAGCTCATGCTTAGAGAAACTATACTTAAGGTGCTACTTGAGAATGAGAACAATGGTGTTAGATATGTGAAAGGTGAAAGTTCAAGGTCGGGGAAAGATAGAAAAAAGACAAAAAGAAGTATGAAGAAGAAGACAAAGCAAGGAAGACGATCAAAGAGATAAAGGGATATCATAAGAACAAGAAGACTTTTGAGAAAGGAACCAAGTCTCAAAATTTTAGAGGCATGTGTTTTGATTGTGGTAGGAATTGACTTAAGGTTGCTGACTACAGAGAAGATCATTTTTGCATAAAGAAACCTAATCCCTATAGGAAGAAGAAAAAAAGGGACATCCACAATTCAAACATATAGAATAATATGAAAATACTAGATGATACTATCAAGAGAAAGATGTGTGGATGCCCATGTTCTATGATGAAAGATGATGACAGTGGACAAAAGATTGTGGTATGCTTAAGGTACAATATATATGATTATGTTACCGAGACTTGTGGAAGCAAAAAGATGAGTAGTGGAATCTCAAGAGGAAGGATCAAGAAAGTGAAGAAGCGTAATTAGAGGAAGAAGCATAATCCAAAAAGGAAAGGCTTGAAGATAAGAAGAATAAAGAAACATGACAAGGGCAAAGGAAAGAAGTGCAAAAAAAATCCAAGAGGGGAAGCAAGAAGAAGATAAATAAGAGCAAAAGAAAGAATTCTGGAAGCAAGACCAAAAGAAGGGTACCTAGGGATACTTTTGTGTACCTCGGAGGAAGGTTAGGGGTAGTTACTCCTAATCAAAAGTAAGATGCAAGAGGTTGCATCAATCTAGTGTTCTTAAAAGTAATAAATTACAACTGAATTGATGTATGGAGGTCGCTACTCAGGGGAGTAGAAAGCATGGTGAGTCAAGAGTAGTATGCATGGGAAGTAGAAATGTGATGGTGCAAAGATCAACTAACATTTATTGATGAAGTTTTTAAAGGTTTGCATCTATTGGATGTGTTTAGAACTTGACAAGGTAGTAGAAGCTAAGAAGGAAAATGAAGCAGACATTAAGGAGATAAGTCAAGTTGAACATAAATGTTGGTGACAAATCTTTGTCATTGATGTCAAAGGGGGAGAGAGACAAATGTAAAAAACAAGTTAGAAAGTGAAGAGAAGAAGTAGATAAAGAAGAGGCATATGTCAGTAAGTAAAGAGAGTTATGTTCAAGTAGATGGATCAGAGAAGGAAGAGAAAGTTTATATACTTGCACATAAGAAAGAGTTTTCAGTTGATGATAAAAGTGTACATCCAAGGGGGAGAAGTTGATGGAGAGAAGAGTATGTAATCAAAGCATGATCCATAGGGGAGTAATCAAAGGGGGAGCAGTATCAGAATTGAGTTAGAGGGACTGTGATAGATAATGATGTATTTTAGATACTGATTGATAGAATTGTTGATTGTTGATTGCAGTACTTTATTTTCCATCACATGTCATCAAAGCCAAAGGGGGAGATTGTTGGCAAGTTGGATGTGTTTTCATTGATGTCAACATGTCTATCATTTGATATCAATGTTCTTATCATAAAGTTTGGATGGCTATTCATACAAATTACATGTCTATCATACATTATGAATCATGAGATAACATTGGATCCCAATGAAACATTGATAGATATATTATTTAAACCTTTACAAAAATTGATTAGATTTTAAAAACTAACCTCATCTTATGAAACCCCAAATTTCTCTTACATTCACAAATTAACTTTAATACTCATATTCACAAATGAAACTACAAATGAAAAATGACTTCATATTTATATTTTTTAATTAGATTTGGTAAAAACTCAAATCACTACAAATTTTGCAATCTCACTAATAATCGAGATCTATTTGGGATTTACACATTAATAAGGATATAGAGATTTACACATTGGACCCCACAAGAACAAGAAATAGACTATAGAACTTTAACTTAAATATAAGTTTGACACATGTTAGAATACATTGAGCTACAACCCTAGCCTCAAATTATTACACTTAATCCTTATATCATATGGGCCGGAAATATATACAATACTTTCGGATAGCCTCAAAAATAACAATAAAAATGCATTTAAACAATACCATCACTATAATAAGCACATTCGCATAAACCATTATGTTTGACCCATAATGATGTTGAGCAACATGAAGTTAATATAATCAGCATTTGTACTCATAAAGCTCACTTATGACCATTAGGTATTATCTTGCTACTATTCAAAGAGGTTTAATCCTTAACGTTGCAAACCCAAATGGATTTTGTACTCCAATTTCTTAAATATCTAAGTTTTTATTCTTAGATCTAACACCCTTGAACATATGACTCTAAGTACTATTTTTGGGGGCTTTTTAGGTAGAATAATTATTCATAATCTCTACAATATAAATTTGACAAGGCATATCATTTTATGTATTTGAATGGCCTAGAGAAGAGATCCATGAATAAAATGAGATCTCACAAAACAATAGCTGAGATCTATGCCAAGACCATGGGTGGTTGTGGATACAATCATCACATTAGTGATGTCTAAGGAGCAAGTGATTGGTTGAGGGGTGCAAGGAAAATGACTCTTATTTTTCCTCTTAAGATTCAAATTTACTTCTTTGTCCCCCACTTGAAATCATATGTGAATTCATGTCATTTAGAGTTGACTATTGTTTATGGGTGGGAAAATCCTTTATGTGGTAGTGTAGATTTGGATTTGGGCAAGAGTCATGCCAATAGGGATAAGTTTGAAACTTCAACAAGACAAGGGAAAAGAGTGGGGTTAAACGAAGGAGATGTTAGGAATGAGATAGTTTGATAGGAATAAAGGATAAGGAGGAGTTGCGAGAAAAGGTGTGCTAGGAAGGGTAAGTCTAAAGCCCCAACAATTTGTAGACTTAGAAACCTTTGGGACCTTAGAAACTTTTGTACCCAATAGGTACATGGTGAAAGAAGAGGGAGAATACATATGAACTCTTTGACCAAGAGAGACACTAGAAATGGTATTTTGGTCCATGATCATTTATTTAATGAAAAGAGGGTATTATATTACTCTAATGCTTTAAATTAAATCTTCAATTTGTATGCACTTGAATTTTTTATTGCAATAATTTTACCTTGTTAGCCGACAATTATTATATACTCGAGGACTAACTCTAATAAAAAGAAGTATTTGTGGCATGCTTAAACTTAATAGTTAAGTTGATTTAATTAGGATAAAGTATGTGGACATTCCTACATATTGTGCCTATAAATAACTAAGAGAAAAGCTTTCTCAAATCATCACAAGTTTTAATATTGAATTTACATAATTATTTTTTAATTATTGGAGGTCTCCCATTAAAGTGGAGTAACTTTTTTTATTGATTTATACAATTATTTCTAAGAAACATTCTAATAACAATCATCTTTATACATGTTTTCATGAATGTTTTCTATTTATTTGTGTTTATATGGTATCTTTTGGCTTGATCACAATTGATAAACTTATATGATCTTTACCTAGCCTTTAGGACTATCATATTCTATCATTTGCCTATATTATAAATAATCTTATACTCATTTTGATGCTTATCGCCTATCTACACACTTAAAAATTACATGATACTTATCATATCATATACCTATTCTAAAAACAACGTAATTCCATGTACCTTGGTAATTATCTTTCACTTATATGTACATATACATATTATACAATACCACAATATAATTATATGCTTACATTTTATTCGATTTTTTTAATCGATTTTTTTTAATGTTTTTGTATTGTTACTATTGTATCATGTATCATTTTTCTCTCTTTTGATTTCTTTTCATTGGGTGCAACTAATTGAAAGTGGACATATATAGTCCATGGTTGAGATTTTAGAGAATTGCTTGGGCTAGGAAAACACTTTTATCACTTATCCAAAGCTCTTGATAAGGGAAAGGACATGAGGAGTGTGGGAATGGGAGAAGTTGGAGGGAGAAGCATCTAGAGGGGCCCCATAAAAAATCATCGTTAAGCCAACGAACGAGACAATGGAAGCTGTTCACCTAACAGGTTTCTTCATTGGTGAGCAGTGCATAATAAGTAGGTGTTTTATAAGTCAAGTGAAACCAATAAAACGAAAAGGTCAACAATAGACAAATGCCCATTCATCTGTAAATGGGGTAGACTGATAGAAACTGCCATCATTTAACAAATGTACAAGCTAAGGTAGAGATGGTGAACAAACGCGTCGTAGAATTGGTCCTCCATCACTCTCCTCTATTTTATTCCCTCAACTACCTCTGCGTTTCTCCCTATATTATACATTGCAGTTCCTGCAATTCCCCAACAATCATACTTCCTTTAATTCAAGATTGGATTTTGAGAGGAGTAATTGCTGAAATCCCCCAACAATCTTACTTCACGTCATTCAAATTTGGAATTTGACAAGAGGAATTGGTGAAATCCTCGAACAATCATACTCCCCATCATTCAAGATTGGAATTTGGGAAGAGGAATTGCTGAAATTCGCCCAGCAATCTTACTTCCCATCATTCAAGATTGGATTTTGAGAACAGTAATTTGAAGGGAGGAAACTGTTTCGACTTCAATGATGGGGCGTCCCCTGTTCTTCATTTTGGGAGCTGCAGTACTGCTGTTTGGTTGGAATGCAGCCGCACAAACTTCAGATTCAAGTTGCCCTGTAAGATTCACAGTTGGTGAGACCAAAACTTACCAATTCTGCAACAGCTTGAATGCATTAGGAGCTACTCTATCATATATCCACCACGCAGAGAATGGTTCATTGGATATAGCTTTCCAGGCTGCCCCTGCTGCTTCTGGGGGATGGGTAGGTTGGGGGATAAACCCAAATGGGCTGCAAATGATTGGTACACAGGCCTTGATTGCCTTTAGATTGAGTAATGGATCAACTGTGGTTGACACATATAATGTGGTCTCTAAGACTGCTGCTTTGAATCCTTCAAAGATTAGTATCCCTGTGACCAGCAAGAGTGCTGTGTATGAGAGTAGCAGTGGGAAGATTATAATATTTGCTTCCTTGGTGCTTGATTCCAATCAAACCAGTGTTAATCAGGTGTGGCAGGTGGGGAGCTCAGTGACTAACTTGAGTCCTGGCATACACAGTACTGCTGGGGCCAATCTCAGGAGTTTAGGCACACTCAATATAAAAAATGGAGCCACCTCTGCTCCTTCTGGGCTTTCTCACCAGACTCTCAAAAATGTAAGTACTCTGTTTCTTAACATCCATATCTTCTCAATTCAAAATCTTTGCAAATGCCTAAAGTTTAAAGGGATCAAGATGCAGATTAAAACCAGGCTTTGTCTATTTATATAAAAAAGAGTAGCTTAAACAGTCAGGCCTTCACTTTTTAGTTAAAAATGTATTGGAAAGTCAGGCTGAAGTTTAAAAAGAGCAGGGATAGTTGTGTTCAAATCTTTAAATCTTTCATTAAAGTTCTAATCAGAGAATTTGAAGAGATCAATATTAAGTTTGTTTTTAAATTTAAGTTAGATAATTCATACATACTGTAAAACCAGTATAGACAGAATAAGGTAGAAATAATACTTAATTTCTTTTCAAAGATCAAAATGTTAAATTTGTTGATTCATTGTAGTTAGATTCGAAATGTTGAAGAAATAAACTCTCACAGTGAAATTATGCATAATAATTATTCATAATAACATTATAGACAGCCAAAATCATATGTCTACAATCTAAAAAGATTTAGAATTGTTTCACACTTATCCAATACAATAAGAATTATATTTGCATTCTAATTGATATTATGGTTTTTGAATCCAGAGGCATGGGATAATTAATGTTGTTAGTTGGGGCATATTGATGCCAATTGGAGTCATGATTGCAAGGTATGTCAAAACATTTGAAGTTGCAGATCCTGCATGGTTTTACCTCCATGCCGTATGCCAAACCTCTGGGTATATTATTGGAGTAAGTGGTTGGGTCACTGGCTTGAAGTTGGGCAGTTATAGCAAAGGTGTAGAACAAACTTCACATAGAACAATTGGGATTGCACTTTTTTGTCTTGCGACTTTACAGGTAATGTAAATAAATGATAGTAAATAGTTCTGAGATTTTAATCAATGCATTGGTTGTATATGTAGGAAATTTTGTTTCACATAAGTAATCTATGTATTCAATTTCATTCAATTTCTACAATTTATCAGATTAGTTTTTTTGTTGCTTTTGGATTTGATTGTGTGCATATTTTTAACATCAATATGTCAGATCACACTCTGTGATCCATCATCAGAATGTTCAAAAATGGAGGAAGATGTAAATCACAAAATTGATGATAAAAAGATACACACAATCAAATCCAAAATCAACTAAGAGATAACCTATGCATTGACTATAACATACTAGTTGTTTAAACCTTTCTACGAACAACTGCAATATAACATAAATGCTTTTAATCAATAGTTTTTCAAAATGTTACTTTTTCTATAAGTTTAAAGTTTGACTCTTATTAACTTGCAGGTATTTGCACTACTCTTAAGGCCTAAGAAGGATCACAAGTTCCGTGTATATTGGAGTGTATATCACCACTCTATTGGCTATTCAGTGATCACATTGAGCATTATAAACATCTTCAAAGGCTTTGACATCTTACTTCCTGAGAAAAAGTGGAAGGATGCATACATTGGTGTCATTATTGCTTTGGGTGCAATAGCTATTGTTCTAGAAATTGTAACATGGATCATTTACTTTCAACGCAAGTCAAAAAATTCTCACAAGCCCACTAGTGAGATGAATGGCAATGGTCTACATCATTCACATGTTTAGAAGAACAAATCTATTCAAATTTCAAATTTGTATGGTTGTTGCTCTTCTTACATGTGATTTAGAGGATACGATTATAATAGGTAGCAAAAATTTACAATTAGATTAGGAATTGATTTTTTTATTATCTATCCTAGTTAGTAGGGACACATTTTTCATCGAATGTGTATCCTTTTATCTTTTGTATTACAAATTCCTTGTCTATTTATTTATATTAATAGAGAGTATCGATTGACCTTCTATTTTGGAATATAAAATATTTTGGATTTACTTTCCTCTTTCTTCTTTTTTTCAATAATTGAATAGATTTTAAGTTAATTAAAGTTAATGAAGTAAATATATAATTAAATCACTACATTAATTTAGATTAAGTAAATATAATTTTTAGAGTTACAAATTTAGAAAATTTATTATTTTTAATATTAATAATCAAGGAATGCTATTAATGAATAAGACTTCAAATTGTATATTTTGTTAAATCAAGAGAATAAAGCATTTTTATTAGTTTAACTATATAGGATTATGCACTAGATCTCTACCATATCAAATGGAAAGTTCACAAGATATAGGACAAGAACTTGCAATCTAATAAGTTGCAATGGTTACACCAATAGCAAGATATACTTTGGGTAATATATTGGAGGGTTAATAATAAATAAATAAAAACAAAGTAATAGTAAAAGAATATTTTGTATGTTTTGACAAAATTAATTTCAATACATTAAGCAAAATAATAGCTATCATTTAGATACATGTCACTAAAGTGATTGGATATTTTTTTAAAAATGGGCATGCCAGTATTCACAATAAATCAGCCAAAAAACGTTAGGGCATGAGAGAAGACCTAAAGAAAGCAACAAGTGATTGTACATAGGTCCTCAATGAGAAGTCATAACTAGCATGATGAGCCAAAAATTGGGCATAATTAAAACCCTATGTAAGCAAGAGTAGATCATCAAGTCTATTTTGCCAAACCTTCCTCGTGCTCCTAGTTAAAAGGACATCCATGGTCTTCTAAGAACCTTCATCAATGACATCCTTGCTTTCAAGTCATAGTTTCTCTACCTTTTATTACCCTTTCCTTTTTCTATGGATTTCAACATTTGGTTTTGAGATGCAACTAGCAGATTGAGTAATAGGACATATCTTAACAAGAATAACCACATCATCATAGTCAAGGAAATAAAAAGTCTCATCTAATTCACCCATGAAAGGAAAAATACTCCCTTCATTAGAGATTTCATCCTCCCTTTCGGGATAAAAGATTAATACCACAAGAGTCATTTTTGGAGGGACAAAGAATTGAAGGAGAGATTGCAAGATTTGAGGCATCCACAAGAGTTTGAGGAATAGAACAACATTCCTTCTAAAGATCCATGAACTTGCCATGATTGCACCAAATAAAATCAATATCCAAAGAACCTTGCCTTTTGATCCACATTTTGAGATTGATTATCTTAGTAGTTGGAGATTTACTTGCAATCAATCTAGAGAATGTGTGGCTTCTCTTGTTACATAAGAAACATTTGAAAGGTAAACCTTCATAAGTTAAAAATAGGGTCCAAGTTCCATAAGAGGATTGGAATCTTATGGATCAATATACATGTTTTGAAATATCAATCATTATGCAACCCCAGTGAACTTGGATGAAGGTGCCACCATGTTGAAATCCATATTCACAAAGAAGCTTGTTTGATTGGTCAATTTTCTAATAAGAACGATGTCTTACATTTTTAAGGGGAGGTTATAATGTTGGATCTAGATAGGGATGGATAAGATTTCAATAGTTATAAGATAAAAAATGGGTCCATAAAGCAATGACAAGGTCACATTATTCAAATAACTAGGGCCCATTTTGTTCAACAAAGTTGCAATCTTTTAAATACTAAAATCGAATGAGAAAAAAAAAGCCAAAATCTAACAACTCAATTTCAAGAGTGGTCAAGTTATGCTAGATTTACTTAGTCCACTCCACAAAGAGCTCACGTGGAGGATGTTTCCTTAGGCATTTGAGGATGATGGATTCATTCCTCAAATCCACAAAAACAACATTAACATATTTGTCCGAGACATGGAAATTAATGAGTTCTAGGCCAAGATTGCAATAGAATATTCCAAGGTGAAAACATTTGTGATGGATGGGAGGGGGAAGAGAAATGGGATTTGATTGACCTATGAGAGACTTGAGCTTCTTCAACAAATTTAGATTATATCATTTTTTGTGAGAGGAGTTAGGGTTGTTCAACTTTAGCATTTTATAGTTATGGTGATGCTTGTCTAGTGCAAGTAACTAACTCCATGTTGATAAATGGACAATTATTAAGGCCAATACAAATATATTTATCATGTCAATAAAACATTAATTACTTTTATAAATGAAACCTTTCATCCTTATAGATGAATTTGAAACAACACTAAGAATAATTAATTATACAGATTTACAAAATTGATGATACCTAAATCCGAAAACAAAATAACAAAATAGAAATCTGTGAATAAAAAATAATAGCTTAGAGGAGGGAAGAAGGCCTAAAAAACCAAAACATAGAATGTGAACAAAGTCCACAATGAGAGATCATAAAGTAGCATGATGAGTTGAAAATTGTGCACAAATAAAACCACCTATTTAAGCAAGATTAGATTATTATGTCTCTAAGAACCTTCCTCGAGCCCAAAAAGCACCTACCATTTTATTGACTTCGATCCAACTACATCCAGGTTTCTTTTTAATTTGTCTATCTTTCATCAATGTCCTTAGCTTTTGAACATCACCCCACCTGCCCAAATCTGCATAGATGTTTGACAGAAGAACATAAGGTGCTGCAATTATAGGATACAACTCAAAAAGGAATGCTGCAGTGTATTCTCCTAGTCCTATATGCTTACGTAATCTGCAACCGGCAAACAATCAAATCCAAAACACATTTTCAGATGGATCTGCTTACCCTGTTCGAAAACTCCGATTTTGGCACAAACTGGGAGGACTGAGTCAAAGGTTGAAGACTCTGAATTTACTCCTGCCAAATGCATTTGCTTAAAAATATTGAAGAAATTTTCAACAAGTCCATTCTGTGCATATCCAACAATTATTGCATTCCATGAAACCACACTACGTTGAGGCATTTTGTCAAACAGTTCATGGGCTCTTTGTATGCTTCCAGATTTTGCATACATTGGTATTAAGGGTTTTAGCAACTACAGTATCTGACGGAAATCTACTTTCCACTATTCTAAGTTGGATTTCCATACCATGTTCCAAAGCTCCCATTTTGGTGGACACGGTGAGAATGATGACAAAAGTTGCTGAATCTGGCTTTACACCTGCTAATTTCGTTTGTTTAAAAGTCTCCAGAGACTCTTCAACAAGTCCATGTTGTGCATATCCAGCAATGATTGCACTCCATGATATCACATTTTGTTAAGGCACTGTGTCAAACGTTTTGCGCACCTTGTGTATGCTTCCAAATTTTGGAAGCGTCTACCAAGGCATTCACAACTACTATATCTGATAAAACCCCCCTTACTATTATTCTTTTATGGATCTCCGTGCCATATTATATAGTACCCGTATCGGCACATACGGGCAGGATGTTTGAAAAGTTAAACAGATCAGATTGGATATCTGTTTGCTGTCAATACCTCTTGAGGAATCCGGTGTCTTCTGTAAGCTGCAAGTATCATGTTCCATGAAAAGACGATTGGTTTAGTCATTTTGTCAAACACTTTGAGAGCATCTATGAAACTTCTACATTTGTCATACAGGCTGATAAGTGCGCAGTCGTGCAAGAATGGATTTGTTTGCCTTGGGAAGGAATCATTGAAACAGTTATGTGTTGTTATTCATTTTGCCACAACAAAATATCATAAATTTTCGATTTCTCAAACGTAGTATTACATCCATACGAATCAGCCTACATATTTATTTGGCAGTGAAAATGGCGGTGAACCCTTGTGCAGCTAAGTATTCCTTTTTGGAAATCTTCAACAGGTTTTTTTTACCACAATTTTGCTTTTGAATTCTGAATTAGTTGAATAACTTTCAGGTTGAATATGTGCATAAGATTTCACAGAACATCATTATTATCAGTGCATATGTAAGTTTTGGTTTTGCTATTAGATAGCCCGTAGCTGTCTGTTGGAGTGGAAGTTCCCCATATTTGGGGAAGCTGCAGGAGAAGCTATTGGAGGCTTTTACAGTTAACTATGTTATCAAAACCAGAGCTTAAGTTAGGGGTTAAATGTCAAATTGAAGTGTTATTAAGGACAAATTTCAAACAGCCAGAAATAAAAGTGTGTTCCTGGTATGTTTTGAAATTTTGTTGATATTAAAAAAAAAAAATGGGGAGGATTTGTATGTCTTGAAATTTTATTGATGTTAAGGATTTTATAGAAATCTATTGAGGTATAATAACCTGTCCAATTTTTTATTTGTTTTGGAGCCTTGCATTTAGCAAGACTTGATCTTAGGTTGACTCAGTAAGAACCTCTCAACTTCACGAGTAGACTAGAAGCCCATTGACAATGTTAAATTTGTTTTGAACAGTTTTTAAGATTAGAATATGATTGTCAATAGTTGGTTGGCCTAGTGGTGAAGCTCACTGGTTCTCATTGAGCCCACCAGGGTTCAAATCTATAAACAAAAACTTTTTGAAAGCATGATAACGAACATATGACATACAACCCATCTATAAACAAATCCATTTGTGCATATTTTACAATCATGGCATTCCACAAGAGCACATTTCTCAAAGGCATTTTGTCAACCGATTCACATCCATGGTCTTTGCTTCCACATTTTTGCATGCATTTATGAGAGCGGTTTCAACAACATCTTAAAAAATTACTCTATCTTTTATATTTGATGAATGTTTATGCTCAGTTTGAAGCTCCCATTTTCGCACAAAAGGGGAGGATACTAACAACAATTGCAGAATCTAGTTTTGCACTTGCCATCTACATTTTCTTGAAAGTTTCTAAAGCCTTTTCAACAAATCCATTTTGTAAATATTTTGAAATCAAGTTATTTCATGAGGATACATTTCCTAGAAGCATTCGGTTAAATAGTTCACATGTCATTGATTGCTTCCACATTTTGCACATCTTGCAACCATGACATTCCATGAGATGACATCTCTTTTAGGAATTATGTCAAATGGTTTTCTTTCCTTGTCTATGCTTCCACATTTTGTTCATATATCTAGTAGGGAAATTGCAACTACAACATTTGACGAAATTCCTCTAACCCTTCTCCTTTGATGGTGATTTTTATTATTTTCTCTAGTTGTGAGAGAACTCTCTAGTTTGTGCATGGGTGTCATGTATTAGCTATAGTTACTGAGACCCATTCCTTAATTTTTTCTATAAGGTAGGAAATAGGGTTTGCTACCCTATGCATACAAATTAGGAATCTAAGGCCTATTTCCCATTTACATCCAATGGAGAATGATTCACTCGACTCAAAATCTTTGGGCACAAGGTGAATTTACTAGTCCTTTGTGATGAGTTCAAAACTAATATGCAATTGTAGAAGATGAATACAAGATCCAGGGGAAAATATGACCAAATGATGACATTCGACATAACAAAAATAGATACGTAGGTTCTAGCAAAAGATCTAGAAAGTATAGATGACAACTAACCTGTAGTTTAAATTTGGAGTAGAATCCGAGGGACTCATATAAATAGGGCATTTAGGTCCTAGACCCTTTTTGAATCTACAAACATGAATTTTGTATTTATTTTGTCACTCGGTCTATATCTAAATTTGTGTGTTCACCGTCTATTACCTACACATAACAAATGGAGAAAATAATGAGTTAAAAAGGGTTTACTTGTTGATGCAATTATGTCTAAATGTGATCACAAGTGTTAATGTAATAACATGATTTCACAAGACCTAAGAGGAAAATCATATACACATGCTTGCATGAAGGTTGTTGAAGCTTGCCACAATGCTAGACCTAGAGAAGAATGCCTTGAACATTTGATGTTTGAGAACTTGAGTACTTGAGCTTGGTATAATTGAGAGAGATGTCTTGATCAAATGAGGGGGTTTGCTCCCTTTTATACATCTCCTTAGTATTTTGGGGTGTGAATTTTAGAGCAAGTCGACACGGGCTTAAATTTCCCACTCCTACAAGCTAACCATTGAATAGTTTAAATTTGGGCAACAATTACGGGGACACAGATGCCACAAGCATCCTAGTCCTAGGACATATGGGTCCTCCCTACAATGGAAAAATTGGGACCAGATCTCCAAAATGTAGAAAGGAATCTAGGAGGCCATACATGCTAAAGTAGGACCCAAATGAGCAAGAAATTGCATAGGTATGCAATTTACAGTGCTATATTTTCTATTTTAGTTTAATTCCTTCTTAAATTGCACTTAAACGAGGGTGTTGATGTGAATGTGGTACTTTATCTAACCACAAAATTTTAAGACCTATTACATATTATTCTTAAGCTAACTTAGGTTTATTTTCAATTTCATGCTTGAACTCGTAGTACTATTATGCTTGGCACAACATTGTGATATTTAGGGATCTTTACCTTGCTAATAGATAGCAAGGTTATTTTATTTTATTTTATTTTAAATGCTTAATTAATTTTTAGAGGCAATATAATAATTTTTGTTGTAGCTCTCAATTGTGAAAGGTTTTTTTCTTTTACTTTTGTTAACAGATCATTGTGCTTGTGGGTCCACCATAAATATCCAACATTTTTCTTCAAAAATACTAGTACTTAGGTTTCTTGATCATATTCAAAACTAAATTAATCATGGTAATCAAGATTTGATGCCCTATTAAAATATTGTGGACTTATCTCACCTGAAAATGGTTCATGAGGTGGGAACTCTTTGCACCAAACCCATGGTTGAAGGGCTAGAAATGGTTTCTATATATCCCTTTTAAGAGCTACACAATTTATAAAGGTTACTTATGTATATATCCTTACCTACATGTGGTAATGAATCATAATGTGAGGTTGAACCTTCAAGCTTTTTCCTCTCCCTAGAGATGCATCTTTCAAACTATTTGGGATACATTCTTTGAGAGTGGAAATTCTATTCTCAAGTTGGAAATAAAAATTCTACTTTCTTTCTTGCTTTGTCTATTGATAAACACTTTTCCATGTACTCTAAATCTAGAATGTGTTCTAATGTTATGTTGCACATCTAAGTCTAAATGAATAAGGTGTCCTTAGAGATATCTCACCTATAAAATATACTTGGGGGCTAAGTAAGAAACCTTTTATATGATCTCTCATGTGCTTCCCCTAGTAGTAGAGATGCCTCTTCATAATGGGGCATTGGGTCTTTGATGCATGGGCATCAATATGATCTTTAATCATAGTTTTGGATGAGGCCATGGTTCTTAGGGCTCTTTGTATCCCCAATTCTTTTGGTGGAACCCCTCTAACATGTGGGCATTTCTTTGCATCTTAACATTCAGATGCTAGTTGGAAATATAATGGAACTTTCTTATGTGTACTTCTCAACAAGTTGAAGATTAAGATCGAGATGTCACTCTCATGGGTTGGGAGCTTATTGTCGATTGCTAGGACATACCAAATAGTTGAAGTAACCTACCTAATCATGATCTTGCTACTACTTCTAAAAACATTGCTTAACAACATAATTTGCATGTGGGCTTCACTTTGTAAGCTTGAATGAATAGCACATGTGTTTGTGGCATACTTAAGAATCCCCCTATTTTCAAAGAATATTGCCCCAAACTCCTTTTTTGTCATCCCCTTCAATACCCACCTAGTACCCCCCAACCCATTTTCCTATATAAACCTCCACCTCCCACTCCTAAAAATCCCCCCTCCCCCCTGATTAGACAATATATTGCCCTTTTTTTTTTTTGTTGCCTATTTTAAACTCCCCAATATGAATGCGTGTAGTATTGTATTGCCTCTTCAATGAAGATCCCATGATAATTTGCTCTCTTTTATTTTTAATCTCTTTATTGCAACTTTAACTTCTCAAATATAATTCTATTCCATCCATTTTTTATACAAATTATATAATAAATATTTTAATATAAAAATATATTTAAAATACTAAAATTAAAATAAATTTTCTCTTTATAAAATTTGTCAAATAATATAATAAAAAATACAAAACATCACTAAAGATGAAAGACTATACACCCCACTTGGAAGTTACGTGAGTCTGAGGAGGTTTGAATGGCAAAAGTTGTAAGAAAAAGCACATTAATTGCTATTTTAAACCATATGGATAGACCCTCTAAGTTCTATTTTAACCCCATTGGATATGCCCACTAAAGTTGGAGAGAGAAGAATATCGATAGGCCCACTAAATGCTATTTTAAGCCAATCAAGAAGAAAATGAAGACGAGTTAGTGCTGAATAAGCTTCCTCATTGTGGGACGGGAATAATTAGTGGGTGTTATGTAAGTGAAGCTTAGCCATAAAAAGAAAAAGGCTAAACAAAAGACAAATGCCATTTCAACTATAAATCTCACGAAGACTGAAGAAAATGGCAGGATGGTAAACACCTCATCTGTTCATTCTTCTCGGTCACCCATCACTCTCTTGTTTACTATTCTACAACAGTAGTTGCTGAAATTCCCAAACAGTCTTGCATCCCTTCATTCAAGCTTAGATTTTGAGGAAAGAGATTTGAAGCAGAAATTCGTTACAACTTACATGATGCAGCTGTTCTTGATATTGGAAGTTACACTTCTGCTGTTTGGTTGGGACGAAGCTGCATTCACTTCAAATTCAACCTCTGTTGCTTCGGCTGTTCTTCTCATCAGACATTCAAACATTTAAATATTGAAGATATAAGTTTTCTACAATTCAAAATGTAGATTTCTTGGTATTTTATTCGATTTAATTGTGATGATAGATCATATAGTGTGGTTGGAAATGATAATACAAAAAATTGACATTAACAAATTCTAAAACATATTATCATTTTGATGATAGTTCTCAAAGTGTGATCCGAAACATTGATACTAAAAACTAATACGATTAAATCCAAAAAAGTAACAAGAAATCTAAGCATTGTTTGAAAATAGAGATATCTAAGATCAAATATATATAGTTCATTTCTCACTAATCCTTGTAATAGAATAAGAGATAATTTATTTCATTCTTAAAGGTAAAATTTGAGAATATTTGATTTTGGTAAGATATCTATTGATAAGTAGGAGATATTAAATTTGATAGTAATATCACAAGATATCTATTATGAATTTTTTTAATTGTATTGTTTTTTTTATATTAAATTTATTTAAGCTCCCATTTCGGGAATCAAACTCAAGACCTTGCTATTACAAAGAGAAGCAGCAACCGCTGCACTGAAGGTCAATACCTTTTTTAATTGTATTGTTGTAAATAAGTTATATGTAAATATAAATCTCCATAGAAACATCAAATGTAAATGTTTAATATTATACTTCATTAATTGTTTATGTATTATAACTCCTCCAAAAAAGAAATTTAAGACCACTTGAGTTAAAATATTTATCTAGTATCATATGGGTTCTATTTGTATCTTTAAACTAATCTCTTTTTTTTAAATTTAGATACATGGAATGATTATTGTTGTTAGTTGGGGCATAGAATCATGATTGTTAGACATAGAAAGACATTCCAAATTTCATCTTGTATATAGTAATAAATCCATGCAATATGTCAATCCTCTGTATATTGTAAGTGGTCGGGCCATCAGTTTGAAGATAGAGAGTTATAGCAAAGGTGAAGTACAAACATCACACAAAATAATTAGGATTGCAAATGTATGCCTTGCAACTTCACATATAACGTGAATAAAGACAATAAATATTTGATTTGTTGTAATAATTATATTGATTGTACGTAATGGAATTGGACTCACATAAACAACATATATACATTGACTCTAGGACATCAAATATTTTAGCTTTTCTACCATCAATTGGATTAAAAATTTGAATAATCTTACTTAATGCTTTCTTGCACTGTTGCATTGATTGTTCAAGTTTAAAGCATGTATTTGCACAATTCTTACAACCTAGAAGGATCACAAGTTTTGTTTATACTAGAATATATATGTATTATCAACTTTTTTAGCTATTAAGTGGATTTAAGATCTTAAATTCTGAAAAAAGTGGAAGAATGTGTCTTTTATTGTTTGTTTGCCTTTGGTTACAATTGCCACCACTCTTGAAGTTGTAAAATGAACCACCTTTTCCAACAAAAGTCAAGGAATTCTTCTAAAACCCTCAATGAAAAGAATGTAAATGGTTAATTGAATGTTGACCCAGTTCAATGACATGTTTAGAAGATCATTTAATCTTAGTAGGTTACATAAAAAATTAAGATTAGCTTGAGAGTTTATTCTACTATTATTTATTTTGGTTGTAATGTATATGTGCAATTATGTGCTCATTTCTCAAATAATGAATAACTTGAAGGAGGCCTACAAGAATATAGAAATCTTGTTAACCCAATGAGACTAGACATTAATTCAAAATTTGGGGAAAAAATCAAGGAAGAGGTCAGCCTAGGAAACCTCTTTTTTAGAAGATATTGGCCTACGTGACCTCTTCCCACCAAAAATTGTTGAACATTTAATTTGGGAGTCAAGAAGGTGGAAATAAATCCAGAAATATAGGTGGTGCAGGCTTGGATCAAGCATAACAGACAAGAAATCTAGAGAACGCCAAAATGGAGCCTAATTGATAATCTAATTATAGGTGCTTACAATTTAGGATGGTACATGATGGTATAGACTTCATGTCACTGCAGCGACATGAGATAGACAAACCATTGGAAGTTTAACAATCTTTGTTGTTGGAAGTTAAACCATTTCCTAACAAACTCCTTGGTGGATATCTAAGGCAAGTTGATAATTTTAGAAGGGGGGTTGGTTTTTCGATTGAGTAGAAAGGAAAAGTTATTTTAAGGGAAAAAATGTTTATTATGAAAGAAAGATATATAGGATGACATTAAATACATAGATTGATGTGTCAAGTAGATTTGTTGTTTGTAAACTTATGTGTATTGGAATGAATAAAAATATGATTCTTAATGGGAGAATCAAAATATTGTATAGTTTTGATTAATGTATATCTTTGAAGATTCAAATGTCAATAAAATTATGTTAAATTTATGAACTATTGTATTCCTATTTTTTTTCCTTTATGTGTATATTTTTGTCACGTTATTGTCAGGAGGTTAGCCTCATACAAGTATTGTCAAGAATCATACCTTGAAGGTGAAGAAAGAAGGGGCAAGTAAACCACTTATAAAAAGAGTTGAGGATGAAAGTGGGAGAAGACAAGTTGCAATGGACTTCCAAGAAGACTTAGACGTACAATATTATAAAGTATCTTAAAATGAAGAGGATGGTGCTGATATTTTTGAATATTATAATGAAGCATTCAAAGATCTCCTAAAGCTCTATGATGCTCTAATGAAGGGAAAAAAATCCACAAAATGGAAAAGTTGACAAGTAGTGAAGACAAGAATGGAGGAGAATCTGGACAACAACCTATTGCAAAAGTGGATAGCAATGAGAATGTTGGTTTTTGTCATATAAGTGGAAATAAGAATATTTATATGCAATATGAAAACTAGAATTTAAAATTAGAGGTTCATGGAACTGTAAAATACCGAGTTGGAAAAGTAAATCAATTATTGAAGGGCAACAATTAAAGTGTAAAGAAGAAGGTATTTTTGATAGTGATGATGCTAGTTCAAATAGGTGCAAGGGATGAAAGACATGATGAGGAAAAAATGGAGATCACATTCTAGGGCGAATTGGAAAGAAAGGACCCATAGAGAAAATGTTTCAAGGTAGAAATAAAACCATGCACTATGGAGAAGAAGTGCATAAATAAAGAGACAACAATCCAAGGTTGGGTAAAACAAAGTATGGGTGGTCAAGCATGTGATGGTAGGTGATGAAAGTAGTGGTGCAAGACATGGTGGTGGAAAACCAATACAAGAGAATGGAAGATGTAAAAGGAAAAATTAGTTTGTGGGTGAAGAAGAGTTCAAGAATTTGCAGCAGGAACATATCATATAGAGGGCATGAAAGAAGAAAAGACAATGATAATAGTAGATGAAAATGAAGATAGAGAGGCCAAAGTATTGAATCATGAAATACTAAAGGATAAAATTGAGATAGTTGCAACATCAAGTTTGGAGAAGCTTGAGGAGAACATGGACAAGGTGAGAGATAAACAAGTTGACTTAAAAGATCTCAATAATGATGCTTTTAGAATTATTGAAGAAGATGAAAATGATGAGGTAATGAATAATAATAATGACGTGTATGTACAAAATATGGAGTTATCAAGGCTTGTAGATGAGAAAGATATAACGAGGAGAAAATAAAGAAAGAAAAATAAGGAAGATAAACATATAGAGATTGGAAAGAACATAAGGAAAAAATACAAGTGTTGAGTGCTCTCAAGAAATGAAGAGGATAAGATCCACCAAATACAAAAATGTACAACAAACATAAGAGATGATGAGGAGTTAAAAATTGAAATACATAACTATGAAGAAGAAGAAGAGCTAAAAGTAAACTTAGGGGTAGTAGTAGTAGTAGGAGGCAAGGAAATTCATGAAAAAGAGACCACAAAACTGGAGTTGAAAGAAGAAAAAAAAAGTAGATGATGGAGTACTAGAATAAATTAAGAAGAATGAGTGCAAACTGGGATTTGATAAAGTTGTTAGAGCAATGACATTAAAAGGAAAAGAAACATACAATCATAGTGAAGATGATCCGTGGCTACAATTAGCAGCAATATAACGAGAATACAAAGACAAACTTAAAGAATTGAAGAAAAATGGGACAACAAAGAGGAATATTGTAGTTGAGGATAAATGAGAACTATTGTAGTAGAAACAAAATATATAATAGTATATAGATATTTTATGGTGATATTGTGAAGCCCAATATGAATGAAGAAGTGGAGGATGACTTGATGAAGGTAATTGTGGGAGAAAGACTAATGGATGAATTTGTAGAAGGTGAAGATGAGATAGTAAGTGGAGATGTAATAGATATCAATGATATTGGAATTTTAATATATGTGGAGAGTGAGTTTGAGGGCATAGAAATCTTAAATTTCCATATGAACATTTATGTTGATGAATGAATGAGTAGAAATTGGAGGAGGATGATAAACATTCATAATAATCTCATGAGAGAAAAACAAACAAGTGAGTAACAAAGTGGTAGGAATATAGAAGTTAAACCCCAAAGATGTTGGAAAAAGAGAAAGAAAGATTGTGGATAAGTTATTTTCATTGCTAAACCCATGTATCGGAGCACATGCTCTCTATTTTTCCCTAGGGAGTCTGATGGAGGATCATCACGCTCTCTTCAAGTTTTTGGTTTTCCTTTGTTCAGTTTTGGTAGATTCTATAAGTGTGGCTTTGGTTTGATGTGGTGTAGTTGTGTGTTCTTTAAATATTAAAATCTATATATTATCTTATATCTCATTTTCATGTTTGGCGCCCATAATTCATCATATATTTTGACTTAGCTTTTCATAATTTCATATGTTTTCTTATTTTCTTATGCAAATGCTTAGTTTAAATTAATTTTATCTAGTGGTTACAATCCATGCCCTCACTTGAGATATTTAATATTTCTTATTTACATTAATATTTTCATGATATATGCTACACACTTGTAATATCTTCTACATACCATAGTCATGCTACTTTTAATGCTTATCTTTTATCATGTATCTACTTATCTCATTCATATAATGTCTACATTCATATAATCCCATGATTTTTATTTTATGATTATGATCCCATAATTCTTTTATTCTTAATCTTATAATGTCTACATTCGTATGATCCCATGATTTTTATTTTAAGCTTATGATCCCATAATTCTTTTATTCTTATACTACTAGACTTTATCATCTCTTGTCATAAACTTCATCTTTATGATTAACAACCTCATCGTATACATCCCATTTATATTCTTACACTAATCATATAATCAACATTGAGACAATCTTCACACATGCTTTCACACAGTTATTTTTTAACATGACCACATACTCCTTAATTATTAACTTTAATAACAGATTTATTTTGGGCTCCCATAAATATGCTTAAATACTACATCATACTTCTCTTTCCATACCAAGTCTTAGGGATAACCCAATCCCGTATGCATTGGTAACTATTTTTTTTATTTATATACTATCATGCTTATGACATGATCGTATTGGTAGATGTTTACATCTTATTTGATTATTTGGCCTTTTGACAGAATTCTTGCACTAGAAAGAGACTCGTCACCCACTCTCGTTGAACAAGAAAATGGAGAAGTTTTCAAATTCGTCATTGTGGGGTGTTACGTAAGTCGGATGAAACCAATTCAACTGTAAATAGGGTAGGTTGATGAAACGGTCATACAACAACTGTAGAAACTATGAGAAAGATGGTGAACAACAAATCCCTTGTTCTGTATTTGCACAACATTTTTTTGCTTCTAATTGTACCTCTTTTTCTCCCTATATCATACACTCTAGTAGCTGAAAGTACCCATCAATCTTATATTATGCAGTAGGAAGATAACCATATTTGCTTTCTTGGTATTTGATTCCAAGAAACCAGTTTTAATCAGATGTGGAAGGTGAGCAGCTCTGTGAGTAATTAGAGTCATGTCATACACATTCAATGTGGAGTAATTTTCAAAAATATAAATAAGGGAGAGGATTGATTAGTTGGGCATTCTAATTCGGAGCTTCTCAAAATCTTATGTAAAAATTTTAAATCGCTCGCAATATTTTACAGCAGCTTACTTGACAAGTCCCCTCCTTATAATAAAGATTTTAGGGTCACATCATCAAATGTGATGCTACATCAGCTTGCTTTTTTGTCAAAGCGTCCAAAATAGTTAAAACAAAAGTAAGACCAATGGTTGTGGAAAAGAGAGACTCTACTTGAACAGATAATGTGGCATCACATGATTGGTTGCTTTTTAGAACCAACTGATACATTTCATTCAATTATAGGTAGTCAATCAATATCAGTAGCAACAACTTTAATGCCACAACTATTTTTGCAATGTAGTAAAAAAATTGAGTATTAAATAAACAAGCCTAAGTATTAAATCACCAATTGCTATTACAACTATTGAAACATGTTCAAAAATTGAATTTTAATATATTTTTACAAATTCTAAATTTTTTAAATCAATTTTAAATTTTCATTCTTAAAAGTTCATCTTACAACTCTTGTTCTATATTGTATAACTAGATATAAAACCATCAAAATAAATAAATATATATATATATATATATATATATATATATATATATATATATATGCTTTGGGTGTCTACGTATAATAAATAAATATGTATTAAAAGTTTAAACTGACAAATGTATTTTGGTTTTCACTTTTTGTTACATTTCTTTACAGAGGTGCAATTAAAAATCAGGCCCAGAATAAAGAGTGGAGATTGGCTTAATCTATTAGGTAGAACACGTGTCGACTCTTTAAAGTTTTGCTAGAATGTTTAATTAGAGAGTTTACAAAATATGTTTTTTTTGAAAAGTTAAGTTGGTAATTGAAAATGGTTCAAAGTCAATACTTACTCCCATGGTTCATATGAGAACGGCTTTTCCTTTTTAAAATGTATCAATACTTTTACGTTAATAAAAGAAGTTTTTATTACTTTTTTAACATTGATTGAATCGAATACCTAATCTCTATTTTTCAATGATTCAAGTATAATCTTATGGGTATCTAAATATAAAGGTGTTTTAAATTAAATATAGTTTAATTTTTCACTTACATTTATAGGCTTATTTATCTAAGATTTATTTATTTTATTTTTTATTTTTTCTTTACGATAGATTTTTTTATTTAGAGCTATAAATCAATAAGGTTAGAATGAGAGATAACAATTAACGTAAAGTGGAGTTTGAATCTCGACGGCAAAAACAACTCCACCTTTAAATAATCACATCTTGTTAATATCGATTCAAGTAAGAGGCAGTTAATTTTTAATATTTTAATCAATAAATTATAATCTTGAATATTACTTCCATTATGATATAAAATAAATAAAATTTTAGCCCTTTTTTTAAGAAATCATTATTGTCATACATGTGCAAATGATTACATGTGAAAAACCTGTAGTCACTTTTATTAATAGGGTCATTACCCATCTAGTAAGTTTATCATTTTTTATGGGTTGACCTATTTACAATTGTCTTAAATTTACTTAGATGTTATCTATTCATTTGTCTCAACTCATGTGGACCTCACACATGTTCTCACACTTGTTTCATGTCAACTAACCCATGTTCCACACTTAGAGGGTTAGTTAGACATTTAGTCCTACCTTCCCACCTCCTCTTCCTTATCTTTATATGCAAGGCTCTCATTGTACATTTTGTACACTCTCATTTTATATGATAGACATGTTTGTTTGTGTTTCTTTCATTTGTGGAATTTTATCTTTAATTTACTTTTAGATCTTGGTTAACCTAACAACTTTGATTGCATTCATAAACTTTTAATCTAACTTATATCAATTAACTATAGATATTGTATTCTATCTATTGAAAAATTATATAATATTTAGATAGAACACTAACAAGCATACATTTATATTGCTTACTCATCTTGAAATCTTTCAAAGTATTAGTGTGTTGAATTAAGATATTCCTTATGTCTACCTAGAAAACATTTTAAAATTTCCAATCATCTTGTTTGCTTATTTTTCCTTCATATTTTACTCTTGGTTACCCTATTGAAATGACTAGTCTCCGTTGTTTCCAAACCATTCTATTTATTTACATTTCTTAACTATATGTCTATCCTTATATATACAAATCAACACATAGGTATATTGTGACACCAGTATTGAGATACATTGTGCTTTTGGTATAGTTTGCATTAAGAGATAGAAGGGAAGAGTTAAGAGGTATAGTTTTCCTTTAATTTATTTATCATCATCCTAACACTTAGGGAGCTCCCTTGGTCTTGTAGATCTAGAAGAGAAGAGGGTATTACCCACTTTAATCATTGGTCTTTAGCTTCCCAAATTGAAGATATGTTTGTGGTGATCTTATTGGGTTTGACAACCTTGGCACTTGAGAAATCAACAGGGCAAGTAGGGATTTGGGGCTTAGAGATCATATCATCAACAAGTGCTAGCAAGTTAATGATAAGAAAATGATAATTTCTTCATTATATAATGAATATAAGATTCATGTTGTCAATGTATATTTTTAATTTTATTTTTAGAGATGATCTTAACCAATGATGGATAAGGCCCTAGGGATCTATGTTTTCACCATTTCCTATTCAAAATTCTAGAATGTGTTGTATAAATCATCTTATCATCCGTGTGTGCATGAATCCAAGTGTAGTAGTGAGTAGTACAATATTACTAATGGTGCTTGAAGATGAAACTCAAGAAGCATATTGAGGTATATTTTTTTTTACACATGAATGGGAAACTCAAAGGGAAACATTTAGATGAGCCACACTAAAAATTGTTACGAAGCCAATAAATGTTATAAGCAAATAACTAATAGAAAATGACATTGATCAACTTTTTAAACATGGTGATAGAGAAGAAAGTAACTGATGGTTAGTATAATAAGTAGATTTTGGTTGGCAGGGGGGGGCGAGGTGGTGAGGAGACAATAGTTAACTTTTTTGATGCCATCGTCTATACATGGAATCATATAGAACTTCATGTTTTATGGAAGATGACATAAAATCTTACATGTCTATAACTAAGGCTTGAAGGTCTTACTCATCATACAACTTGCCATGTATTAACAAGTGTGGTGAAAAGAATAAAAGAAGACTTTTAATAATATGATCAAAACTTGTATGATAAACACTCAAAGGCTACATCATTTTTTTGAATGGCGTTTCCCACTCGTGTCGTAGCTCTGCTCCCACTCGTAGAGCCTCCCGCTCTTGCTTGTGACTCAGCCCTGCCTCTTGTTCCCGCTATGCCTTTCGCAAGTAGCTCGGATGTTTTGGTTGCAGATGCCCTAATTACTAAGGGATGCAACAACAAAACTTTTTCTCCTGCGGATGCTATGCATTGTGGTTCTCTACCTGCGGTTGCAGGGTTTAGGGCTCTCATAGTGCCTTTCACTGGTTGCTCAGATGCTCAAGCGGCTATTGCTTTGCCTCTGGTCCCTGCTACCATGAGTATTTCCCCGGTTGTGCCCTTGATGTCCTTGACGGGCAAGGGTTTAGGTTTGAAGGGGCCTCCTCCCCGTCCAAACTCTTTTCAAAATACGGTATCTTCTGGCTAGGTTTTTGTTGCTGCTTCTACACAAGGGCCTGTTCCTGTGGGTGCGGCTTTGGATTTTGCTAAAGCCCATAAAGTCCATGGTTCCTCCAGGCCTATGATTGATGCCTCAGATCATGGCGTTAAGGGTTTTTATGCAAAATCTATTTCTTCAGCTCGATCCTAGGTTAGGGGCACCTCCCGTGGGGTGCCTTCTTCTATGCCAATTTCTACCTCTGGAGCCCTCTTTGTCTAGCTCTCTGATGTTGTTGTTGGAGAGCTAGAGTCTTGCTCTAAGATCCTTACGGGTCTAGCTCTTATCTGTCAGTTTCGAGGATTCTGGCCGACATTGTCCCAACTCCACAATTGGATCTCCCAAAAATGAGAACCAATACTCTTAGATAATGTTCATATCATCCCCTTAGCCAAAGGATTTTTTGTTGCTAAATTTGATTGCACTGAAGATAGAAATAAAATTTTATGTGAAAACTTCTTTTCTTGGGAGGAGGATAAATTCTTGCTCATGTTAAAACCATGGCATCCAGATTTTGATCCTTCTTCGAAAGTTTTCAATAATATACCGATTTGGGTGAGGCTTCCCAACCTTCCTCTTCACCTTTGGAAAGGTGATGTCCTGGAAGAGGTGGGGGAGGCTCTGGGGGAGTTTTTTATTTTGGATGAGAACACTTCTAATATGTACCATTCTACCTATGCCCGCATTCTGGTATATTGATATTTCATAGGGTCTTCCTACTGAAATTAATATTTATTCATCTAAAGTCTCATGGTTGCAACAGCTGGACTATGAGGGTATCCCCTTTAGATGCAGAAAATATTTCAAAATAGGTCATCATGCTTCAAAATGCAGTTCTAAATTCAAAGTGAAGAAAGGCCCTCATACTTGGTGGAAGGATGCCTCCACAGAACATTATATAGTTCTCAAAAGCTCTCCTGATTCTTCATTGGATTCGGATATTCCTAGGTCCCCTGCTAGTGGCTTTGTGGTTGGAGTTCCTACTAGCCTTGTTGTGCCTTTGTAGGGATCTGTCTCTCCATCTACTGGTGGTTATGTGGTTCTTGCCAGCTCTACTGGTGGAACAATGGACATTGTTCCTGCCAGCCCTGCTGGTGTGGTTTTTGGTGCTGTCGCTCCTCTTGCTGGAAGTCTAGCAAGCCTTGCTCCTAAGTTTTTTTTTTCTGCCACTTCTGCTGGTATGATTTCTATTGTGGGTAATGTGTTCACTGTCCCTCTTGCTGGGAGTTTTTCAGATTCTTTGTTGGGGGTTGTTTCTTTGGATTTGGTTTGCTAGCAGAAGAAGGCAGTGGAAGTCGAAGATGGTTGGATTACTGTCAAAGGAAAAAATTCAAAGAAATCCTCTTCTTTCGATATGACCCTCTGATCTCATAAAAAGGGGTCTTAGGTCTGGTGTTTTGGTCTTGGTGTCCCTCCTCCTTTTGGATGGACTGTTTTGTCATGGGTGCTTTTAAATATATCATTTGTGTGTTCTTGTGGGGTCCGGTCCTTTGCTTTTGGCTGGATTGTTGTACTAATGAAACTTCAATAGACCTATCTTTCATCCCAGATTTGTAAAGGGTTTCGAGGTCCCTTCAAAACCTATTTTTACCTTAATAAAAAACACTCAATAGTTAAAAATTATCATTTATTACTAACCATATATCTTACTCATCTATTTAAAAATAAATTTTACACAATGTGGCACCAACACAATCAATTGCATTAAGTTACATTGGTAAACGAAAAAACATTTTAGATTATTTAGTGAGAGACCTATTAGGACTCTCACCCATAAGTTAAAGAGATAGAGTTACATAATATAAATATACATGTAAATATCCTTGTTCTAACATTAACATAACACTAATTTTAAAACATTCAGATTCATACAAAACATACTTCCAAACAATAATAATTTTGAATAAAAGAAAATACAAAAGATATAAAATATATAAACAACCTAAAACTATGATCATTAAAATCAAGGATCAAGCTTGATTCTCTACAATCATCTTGGTGCATCATGCGAGAAGCTCCTCAATAGTCAATTGCATACCATCTCCAATTACATCATGCCCTTCCATTTTGAGCTTCTCCATCTCTAATTTTCTACCATGTCACGCATTGATATTTTCTCATATTTTACGAATTCTTAAAAATATGCCTAACTCTTTGATGTAGGAGCATCCTAGGATTCTTGGCAATCCTGTATCAACCAAAAATATGTTTGTTTTGAAAGGCAGATTACTAGTTTTGATCTTAGTTGGTGAAGTATTTGCTCAGTTTTGGAGTTTGGTTGCTTGGTTTCTGTGGTTACCAGGGTGCTCGGTCTCTGAAGAACGCTCGGTAATTGAAGGCATCGGTTCTCTGGCACTCAGTTATTTCTCTTTTGCTTGGTGTTTGGTTACTATTGGGTCTCGATGTTGCTTGTTGACGCTCTTTGTTCTTGCAGACCGACTTCGTTGATTGGATGAATCATCTTGGCCGACTGATGCATTTAATTTGGGTTGTGTTCCTCATGTTATGGATTGACCATTGGATGTGTGGGGACCTAGATCTGGCATGTTGCATTCTTCTGTGTGGATTTGATGACCATTTGGGCCATCTTGCAAAATTTATTTATTGTAAGGCTATTTGTAAGCCAACTAATGTTTTGGCATTTAATAATTGTTCGTAGGAGCTAATTGTTTCATCTAGCCAACTTGTGGTTGAGGATGAGTATTTATAGGATGTTTGGGTAGTTGTTTAGACACAGGAGGAGGAAGGGGGAATTAGTAGCTTGCAAGCTTAGGCATAGGAAAATTGCTTGGAAGTTGTGAGTAAAAGTTTAGATCTTTCCTAGGATCCCTACCAGTGTCCTTTTGTGTTGCAGACCTAAGCTAGTTGAGTGGTGAAGTTGTGGAAAGATTTGGATCTTGTGAGATCTTGTAGAATTGTTCTTGCTTTGTAATTAGTCATAACCGGGAAGGCCTTACAGCCTAGAAAATTGCATGTAATCAATTTTTGATGAATAAAGATACCTATTTTCTCTCAGATCTGGTGTTATTGTTGTTGAATTCTGTTGTGTTGTGTTTTGGCAGCAAGTTTGGATAGTCCTTAACTGGATCCTCCATCCTTGACTGCGTCAAGTGGTATTAGAGCAAGTTGATCTTGAATGTGTGGACATATTGCCGAAGGTGAGCCAATTTGCACCAGGATTGTGGATTGAAGATGCCTTTGAGGAGAGCTCGTGAGATCTTAGAGGAGGAAGCAACTGGAGAATTCAGTCTTGATGATTTAAGAGCTTTGCATAAACAAGTGCAAGATCTGCAAGAGGAATTGAGAAAGAAGAAGACTACACCGAAAGAAGATAGTGTGATGAATCTGAGGAAGAAGATCATTTTGAAGAAGCTGTAGAAGAAGCTAGAGATCCTGAAGAGAATAGAATCCTGAAAGCTATGTCTAAAATTGGGAAAAGACCTAACATTGAAGTTTTTGCATTTGTTGGAAGCCTTATGCCAGAAGAGTTGATTGATTGGATTAATGAGATAGATGAGTACTTTGAGTATGAAGAAATAGAAGATCCTGATAGGGTTAGATTTGCAAAGACTAAGTTGAAGGGTCATGCAAATATTTGGTGGAGAGAAGTTCAGTTGGAAAGAAGTAGGAGAGGAAAGGAAAAGATCACTAAATGGAACCAAATGGTTGACAAGTTGAAGAAGAAATTCATTCCGGTGGATTATGAATTGGACATGTTCAAGAAGATGAAAGCCTTGAAGAAGACTAACAAATCAGTGCAGGAGTATACCAAGGAGTTTTCTAGAATCCTAATTAGGACTGGTCATTTTGAAGTTGATAAAGAGAAGGTTGCTAGGTATGTTTATGGTTTGAGACCTAGTATTCAAGAAGAGTTACTTACTATTTGGATGAAAACAATAGGAGATGCTTATCAAATGGCATTAAAGATTGAAGAGAAGCTAAATAAGAAGTTTGAAGGAAGACACAATAATAGGAACAAAGGTGGTAAGACTGGTGAAATAGTTGTTGAAAGTAATGTGATAGAGAATCCTAAGAATACTGATGTAGGATCTAGCAGTGGTCAAGTCACTAAGAATTTCAATACTGGACAAAGAGGAAGGTGGAAAAATGAGTTCACCGGTACTTGTTATCAATGTGGTCAGGCAGGTCATAGAAGTTTTGAATGTCCTTAGAAAAGAGTTGCACTGACTGCTAAGGAAGACATTGTGAATGTTGTAGAGAAGGGTGAATTTCTGATCACTAGGAGATTGGCTACATGTGTCCAGGAACTAGTGCAAAGAAGAAATTTGTTCAGAACCAGATGTAAGTGCAAGGATAAGGTATGTAATGTTATAGTTGATGGTGGTAGTTCTGAGAACTTTATTTCAGAAGAGATGGTTAGCAAGTTGAATTTGGAAAGAAAGAAGCATCCTAATCCTTATCAGATTAGTTGGATACAAGATGTGTCTAAGGTTAGGATTGAAGAACAATTCTTGGTTAATTTTTAGATTGGATCTTATCATGATGAGATATTGTGTGATATATTGCTTATGGATGCTTGTCATCTATTTCTCGGGAGACCTTGGCAATTTGATAGAAATGTTTTGTTTGATGGTTGTGCAAACATCTATGTGGTTAGGCATGAAAGATCTAGACATAATTTGTTGCCTTTATAGGAGACAAGGGTCAAGGGATGTGGAGTTATCAGGTGTTGTCCTTATGGAAAACATCAGGAGTAGAGGATTGATGAACCTATTCCTACAAAGCTTAGTTTGACAAAGAAGGAGAATGATATATCTGAAGAGTTTGTGGAGATTAAGAGGCAGATGGTCTTTTTGACAGAGATAGTACAACAGATAATGAAATTTGTGACATAGAGAGATGTGGATGATGTCAAGTTTATTGAAGATTCCAGGAAGGATGGGGTTTACCGAGGTACTGAGGTGGTCAGTAGTGGAAGGAATGGTTAGACTCGATTGTTATCAGTTGCAGATAGAAAAGATAAGAGAAGTGGGAAGTAGGAAAACTTGTTACAAGGGACAGTGGATGAAGTGAAGATAACTTGGAATGAAGGACAAGAGGAGATATGGGTTAAGAACAGATATGGCATACCTTTTCTGATTCCCTTAAGGCATTCCTGATTTCCTTATGAGAAAATCTTCTTTACCTGGGGTGTCTGATGTAGGAGCATCCTAGGATTCTTGGAAATCTTGTATCAATCAAAAATATGTTTATTTTGAAAGGAAGATTAGTAGTTTTGATCTTAGTTGGTGAAGTATTTGCTCAGTTTTAGAGTTTGGTTGCTCAGTTTCTGTGGTTATCGGGGTGCTCGGTCTCTAAAGAATACTCAGTAACTGAAGGTGTCGGTTATTTCTCTATTGCTCGGTGTTTGGTTACCGACAGGTCTCGGTGTTGCTTGCTGGCGCTCGGTGTTCTTGCAGACCAACTTGGTTGTTTGGATGAATGGGCTTGGCTGACTAATACATTTAATTTGGGTTGCATTCCTCATGTTATGGATTGATCGTTAGACATGTGGGGACCTAGATCTGGTGTGTTGCATTCTTCTGTGTGGATCTGATGACTGTTTGGGCCATCTTGGAGAATTTATTTATTATAAGGCTATTTGTAAGTTGACTGATGTTTTGGCATTTAATAATTGTTCGTAGGAGTTAATTGTTTCATCTAGCTGACTTGTGGCTGAGGATGAGTATTTATAGGATGTTTGGGTAGTTGTTTAGACATAGGAGGAGGAAGGGGGAGTTAGTAGCTTGTGAGCTTAGGCACAGGAAGATTGCTTGGAAGTTGTGAGTACAAGTTTAGATCTTTCTTGGGATCCCTACTAGTGTCCTATCATGTTGTAGACCTGGGCTAGCTGACTGGTGAAGTTGTGGAAAGATTTGGATCCTGTGAGATCTTGTAGAACTATTCTTGCTTTGTAATTGGCCATAACTAGGAAGGCCTTACAGCCTGACACATTGCATGTAATCAATTATTGATGAATAAAGATACTTGTTTTCTCTTAGATTTGGTGTTATTGTTATTGAATTCTATTGTGTTGTGTTTTGGATGCAAGTTTGGATAGTCCTTAACTAGATCCTCCATCCTTGACTATGTCACTCTTAGTTAGGCCCCCTCTACATCAAAGATGAATAAAGTTTATTAAAAATATTCAAGACTTTATAGCACCTAGTAATAACACATCCTTTGCATTCTACATAAGTGATCCTCTTGAACTATAACCTTTTTTTTAAGATAATTTTATTGCATAAAAACTATCATGATTCCTTCATTTGAATCCCTTATTTGGTTTTTATTTTTGAGGGAACCAATATAGAGCCAAAATCCAACACCTTTAACATAGAAGCATTAAAATTAATCTATATGCCACAATAGATCATTGTTGAAGCACCCATAACTAAAGCCTTTAATATCCACAAGTTGTAGCCATAAACTAGCCTAATATACAATTTGATTAGAATGAAAGAATAGCCAAGAAAGGTCCAACAACATACTTTCTCTTGCATAGCTACCATGATTTACATCATGATGAGGATCTATTTTAACAAAATCCTAGATTTATTTAAAACTAACTGTATCACATATTCTACCATATAGACCAATGGGATGGCAAAGATGTATCCAAAAGGGTGCAATAGAGAGAACCACCATCTCAAGTTTAAAAGGGTTACCAAGTGCTAAGTAATAGGATTTCCCTTCCATAAAACCAATGTCCTTAATCTTATATTTGTATCTTATCTACTCTCAAATCAAACAACATCATGAAGAATCCATTAAATGGTATTTTTTCAAGAAGGATATTAGGCCATAATTTTTCCATTCATTTATTGAAGGTCTAGTTCTTAATTAATTTACTAATAATTTTTTTTATTAAATTAGTGGAAAACTCATGAATTGAAAAATATTCAAAAAAATTAGCCAATAGACTCAACTCTCAAGTCATTGCTTCATAAGAAAAAGGGATATCTCCCAAAGCCATAACTTAAGTTGTACCAAGTGAAAGATTTGGGAAGGGAGAAGTTGAATCAACCAAAACCTCTTTTGAAGTCTTCTCAAATTAGCTTTGAAAATACATTTTTGATAATATGACATATCATTCAAGCCATAAGTTTTTCGTTACAAAAGAAGTTCAAGATATGATATAGATTTCTATCATTCTAACATCATTCCAAAGACGCATTGCCAAGTCTATGTCAATTTATCCACCCACTTCTTACATTCACAAACCTGTTGTGCAACATAACTTCGTGCTTCTCAAAATCCTATGCGGAAATTTAAATCACCCTTAATTTTTATAGTAGCTTACTTGGAAAGTCACTTACTTATAACCAAGGTTTTAGGGCCACGTTATCAAATATGATGCCACATAAGCATGGTTTTTGCCAATGTGTCCAAAACAACCAAAAAAAAGTGAGATCAATGGTTGTGCAAAAGAGGAACCTAGATACTTGAGCAGTTGATGTAGTATCACATGCTTGGTTTCTTTTTACAATAAATTATACATTTCATTCAATTACAGGTAGTCATCATTAGCAATAACAACTTTAATGTTACAACTATTAGTGCAATGTTGTGAAAAATATTGGAAATCAAATCAACAATTGTGGGTATTATTTTTAACAAGTGTGGATATCAAATCAACAACTCCCATCACAGCCATTGGAACACTTTCACATATTAGGTCTTGTCCCCTAAATTTACTAACCTTTTTAAAAATAATTGCTAATAAATTAACCAAAATTTCATCTTCTATTGTACCCAAAAAAATTCACTCTATCATTTCATACATAATGTTCTTGACATTCATATAATTCTTTTTTGATATGGTTATAAGTTGCAAGTTTTACGTTAATATGTTGATTATGGAATATTTCCCTTGTGTTTTCTTTAATTGTCTTTGGACTCTCTATTTAATGTAATCTTTCTTTGCATATTTAATTATTTAAAAAAAAATTAAACCCGCATCTAACTGTTATCTTACTCCTTCGCTTTACATTTAAAATTTTAATTTTAGTTAGTGTAGGAGCTTCTCCAAAAGAAAACTGTAAAATCTATTGATGTATTTTCTCATTTTGTATTTTTTTTTCAGATTTTTCTTTCCTCTCTGTTGAAGCTTGATATCCATCTAAAAATCTTAAAATTTTGAAAACTTCACTCTCTTTTTTAAAGACTAAATCAGGTAGCCCCTCTTATAAATTGGAGTGCAGTGGGTAAACTTTTTAACATGACTAATGAGCATACCATGTGTCCATCAGTACCACATGGACTGAGGCCATAGCTTGTGCAATACTGGACCTTATGATATTATGCCTACCACAAAAAATTCTCCTCAATTGAACCAAGCCCCCAACCTTCAAAACTTCACTGTTGATAAGTTTTGCAACCAACAATTTTTTATTTTTTTAAAACTATTTATTCATGGCTCATTTATATTTTTTCCCTCCCTTGTAGCATATTCAAGCTTGATTAAATGAATCTTAATAGTTCAGAGTGTTGGGCTATTGGGAAAGGTTCTAAGCATTTATGGGCTCCAACAATTTAGTTTCAAACCTTTGTACCTATTTTGATCTGCAACATCCAATTTTGTGTGGGATTTGGCCTAGGTCGTTGATTTTGGGCCTGCTAAAATTTAGGTTTTCCCATATAGTATTTGTGATGAGTTTAACCATTTTTAAAGAAATAGGTTGGTTTTTGTTGTTGTTCTCCACACACATTTGGAGGTGTAGGGACATTTTTGGGTTTTGAATATTGATTTTCTGGTTACAGAGAGCAATGATTTGTATAGTCATCCAAGTTTTCAGAGTAATCAAGGATCACCACTCCCATATCCGACCTCACTATGCCTCCTACAACAAATTTCCCTCTTCTACGAGCACCATAAAGATTCAATTTAAACCACCCCTCTCTTGGGGGTGTCCATATTGTGCATTTTCTTTTGATGATCTTAGGGAAGACAACAGAGGAAAAGTCCCTTGGCAGACCCCAATTAGAGTCAATTTTTACTTTAAAGGGAGTTGGGGAATAGACAACATATTTTAAGTTTTCCACTTTGATATTTTCTAATTTTAGTTTGTAGAAAAAATGAGAAACATTATCAACTAATTTTTTCATATCTCTAAAGATCCTATTGTTCCTTTCCTTCCATTCCAAAGGCTCCAAGAAATGTGCGGGGAACGAGCTTCAAAAATTGCTTGATTATGGAGTTATTAGTTGGTCATTTCCATTCAAAAATAACTTGTTGCATATTTCTATTAAGACCCATATCAAATCAATTTTTCTCAATACTTTAGCTCATAGGTCATGTGTGAATAATAATGTACAAAAATATGAGTTGATGGATTCCTCCTCTTTTTTACAAAGATGGCATCTATTAGGAAGCTAGAAGCCTTTCATAATAAGGTTGTCATGGGTTAGAAATTTTTTCGTGCATAACTATCTACCAAAAGTGTTAATTTTGGGGATCATCTGTTGGTTCCAAACCATACTTCCCCAAGCTAGGGGATTATCCTTAGCAACCAGCTCATACAATAAGAAAAATCTGTTGAGAAGTCACCACTAATATTTTTACACTAGAAGAACCAATAATTTCTACAAAATAGGGGAATCCTAATTTTATGAATAACATTTTGAAGTTGTTGGGCAGTGCTGAGGATATGCTATTGTGAGTGTCAACAAAGGGAGAGGTCCTTCCATTATTTTGTAGGTGAAATGTAATCAACTAGTTTAAGGCCAAAGAAATTGCTAGCCAGATTCTTTAGACAACTCAAATTCATATTAGTTGATAAAGGAGCCTCGCTAACCCATAGTGCATCCCAAAAATTTATAGTTCTCCCATCTCCAATCATTCATTTCAATCATGCTTTATCAAACATATAAGACATCACAATAGTGAACAATTTTGATTTAGTGACAACTATTAGGATAATTGCAATTTATTTATCATATGTTTATTTTTCAAGTGTATCAAAAACCTTTATTTTCAGGAACAACTTTCTAGGTTTAAGCTAAGTTTAAAGTATATAAAAATGTATTTACTCCTATCAATTGGTATTTATCTCTCCATAATTTTTTGATAGGCCTTGGTTTACTTTCATGGTGACAATCTTTGTTCGTAAAAGTGAAATTAAATTCTACCATTTTGGAAGAGTAGTTTTAGGATCCAACTGTAAGATAGTGTAGAAAAAGGATAGCAATGGCTAAGAAATGGACCTAATCTTCCATAAGACTAAGGTCCATTATCTTATATTTTTAGCTTGGTACTCCTAAATTGAAGTATATTGAATAAAGAGTATATTAAATAGTGTGTTAGATAAGGTAAAAGGATATGAAATTATGATTTTTCTATTTATTTGTTGAAAGATGCTTGTCAACTATTTTACTTATAGATATTCCTATCAATGGAAAACATATATTAAAAGGAAGCTTCAACACTCATATCTAATAGGTGTAGCTATAAGAGTGAGGACTCATGAGAAATAAAGATATCTCTCAAAGCCAAAACTTGAGTTTTACAATGACAAGACCTTAACTTGAAGCTATATTGTTTCCATTTTCAAAGGGAAGTTTGTATGTATTATATGGGTTTCTATCATTATATTGCATCCTTTCCAAGATGCATTGCTAACTTTATCTCAATATATCCACTACCACTTGTTACATTCCTCATAAGAAGGCTTATGTTTTTTAAAGGGGTTGCAATCATATCAATCAAACGTTTATCTTGTAATGCACCTAGAAACTTAACTCTTCCACCAAAATCCATTTCATGAAGAATTTTCTAATTAATTTTCTTAGGGGAACCTTCTTCTTTACATCCTCATCAATATCAGCTTCCTCATCATTCTTTTCCAAGATAAGCTTTCTTCTTGGTTTCTTGCTCATCTGACTTGGTATTTCCTTAGCCTAAACTTGTTTTCTTTTCCCAGATGCAGGGGTCTTCTTTTGTGAATCGATAACTATAACATTGGAAGCTGCTCTAGTTCTAGGCCTAAGTGTTGGGGAGGAAATGGGCTTAGGTTTTTGCACTTGTTTCTTGAAAGGCTCAAAAATTGATGCCTTCTTGCCTTCCTTAACTACGACAGTCTCTTGTTCTTCACTTTATTCTGACTCACTAGACTTGTCCTCTCCTAAACCCTGAGTCAATGCAAGAAGTGCATCTACCTCTTCTCCTCCTAACATTTTCTCTATATTTTTCACTATCTTCTTTCTTTTCCTCTACATGGTAATAGATTTTAATCCCAAGGTTATCTTAGTTTTAGCTTCCTCATATGTTCCAAAATATGTAGCCTTCTTGTCAACTTCTTCAGCTAATAGGGTTGTGATTGATGTTTTTTCCTCATCTATATTTACTTCATAAGGTAATGGGATTATCCATGATACCCTCGGTATGAATGCTTGTGAATATGTGAAATTTGTATCAACTAGGAAACATATATCTTTGTAGTACTTATCCACTAGTGATACTATGATCTTGCTTGTTTTCCTCATTTTCTTCTTGAACTCAACAAAATAAGTGTCCATTACACTCTCAAAGTTCTCACCCATATGATCAATAAACTCACTAATCTATAATGTGACAGGTCTATTCTTATCCCATTCTACATCCCCGATAGTAGAAAAACTATTCTATATGTAGAAAAATAGACAGACAAGTAGAGAACCGAACTTACACATAGAATTCTTTTCTTTCTCGATGGATGTGAGATTCTTAGCAAGTTGTGTCAATTGAAGCTCAGAAAGATCATATGTATGATCCTTCTTTACTATTTTCCAAGCTTGGTCTACTGCCATGCATGGGACACTGTCCAACTGACTGGACTGATAAAACTTATGAGCTATCACCCTCACTGCAAAATCAATTTCTGGGTCCATGATAGTTGAAATTGTCATTCCCCATTTGTCCCATGCCACCTCTATGTTGGCTTGAATTACCTCCTTACTTTGACATCTCATGGTTTTCTTTTCTGTGAGGCTAGGGTATCTAGTTACCTAGTGTATCATTTTTTTGGTAATCTGGACTGGTCCATCCTCCAGCCAAATTTTTATATCATGTACCCAGCTCTGTACAATCTTGATCCACTCAACTTTAAAATTTTGTGGGAAATCAAGAGCATGAACCAACCCTCACTCAAAAACCTTATGGTGTTCATGCTTCAACATCCCATTGCTACATAGTTTATCATATGCTTCTCTGATCTCATAATCTCCAATTTCTCTGATCTTACACATGTAGCATGAGCGAATGTCATTGATCATCAAAACCTTCTAAGGGATAAATGATAGGGCTTTAGTTAAATCTCTCATAATTTCACTCTCAAGAATGACCTGGAACTTATGTGGCTTACATGCGTCATTCCTTACAAGTTGAACATTCAAAACTTCCTTCCCTTTCTTCTTAACTGCAGTTGATGATGAGGATGCCATTTCTTCACATTTAAGGGTTCAATTTATGAAATAAATGGCTCAGTAAAATACCTTGTACAAGTGGTTCTTAGATGTTTGTCGATGACACATTGTGAAGATTTTTGAAAATCATGCTTAGCACAAATCGCTCTAGAATCATTCTAAAAATTTCTCAAATCGCTGGTGAAATGAGAATAAATGGTAACTTCCCACTTTATAGACTTCAAACAATCAGATTAGGGCTTCATTAATGGTCTGTACACTTTCTAGGTGAGATACAGTTATCTTGGAAATCTCATGTCAAATCGGTTAACATATGCTTGGTCAATACAACCATTCAGTTACGGCTCAACCATTCAGTTACAGCTCAGTGTAGATCACATCTCAGCTATCATAGGAGCTCCAAAAATACTAGTGACTCAGTCACTATAGGCTAAAAGACTGATGCTCGACATTAAATATACAATGTAGCTTCTCACTCAAATCTTTCCTAATGCATCTTAATCTATGCAAATATAGACCTTATCTTATCAAGTGTTAGGAACTGATGTAAAATAAAACATTGCAAGGTTCAGTTATAGACATACCTTGTTTACTTAGTTTGAAGTAGTGTGATCACCTGATCCATCAGATTGGATGACCTTAGGTTCACTGACTCCACTATTGCTTACTTCCTCTTTCTTCTTCCATGTCTTGTTCATTCTTTCTCTGTTCATTGTTCAGTATATGTGCTCTGCAGTCTTTCTTTAAGTGACCAATCTTATTGCATTTATAGCATACCATACTTCCATTCATCCAACTCTTGGATTTACCTCTGAAATGTGTCTTCAAATAGTTTTCTCCAATGTGACCATATTTTCCATAGTAATGACAATTGTACCATGTATTGTAGTCCCAATTGTATGTATTACCCTTGTTAGGTGCTTACTCTATTGATTGGATGTCCACTTAGCTTTGGATCTACACTCATATGCTCTATGTTTGTATTTATGACAATTAAAACAATGTCCTTGATGTTTAGGTGATGTAGGTGAATTTCTGACCTTTGTCCTACATTCTTGTGCCTGATGTCCATGTTTTCTATAGTTAAAACAATATCCATTGAATTTTAGTTTAGGATCAGACTTACCATGTTTTCTTCTACAGATGTTGCCTATGTATCCTAGCTTTGCACAATGATGGCATGTAGGTTTTTTGTTCGTTGGCTTTGCATTCCTCTGTTCTCCACTCTTTGATGATTCTCCTTCCTCAGTGGATGATAAGTGCTCATCATGTACAAGTCCAGATGTATCACTGTATCTTCTAGGTAACCTCAATAGTTGTTCAAAGTATTTTATAGCTTCATTAGGATTTTTCATCCTTTCATTGGTCTCCTTTTCAGATCTTAGTTCATTCTTCAGTTGACTATTTTCTTATCTCAGATTTGTTATTTCCACATCTTTCCTTCCCAATTCTTGATTAACAAGTAGCAAATAATTTACCATGTCCAATTGAGTGTTTGTAAATCTTTGCATGTCGCATATCCTTTCATCAAGTCTCATTGATATTTGTCTTTTATCTTCTTCACCCATTGTCTTATCCTCTTCATCTTTCTTTATTGATCAATAACTTCACAGAGTCTTACTGATTTTATTTCTTGTTCTCTCTTTAGATTTCTGATGTCCTCATTCAATATGTTGTTTTTCTCTAGTAAATCTATAATGGCTTTGTCACTTTCAGTAGAGTTGCCACTATCAAATAGTCATGTAGTATCCTCTTCTTGATATTGAGTTTCATTCTATTGTATTGCTATTTATATTATTTTGCTTAAGGATTTCTTCAGTTCACCGTTGGCGAATTCAAGTTGTTGTAATGCAAGTTGAATGTCAATCTTCTAATTCTCTATGATCTTTCCCAACTTATAAACCTCCATCTCAAGATCTTTGTCTCACAAGTGGTTAGACTTTTTTAAGAGACTAAGCTCTAATACCAATTGTTGGAAATGTATTAAGGGAAAGTGAGATATTGAGAGGGGGGTGAATTAGATATCAGCCAATAGTTGCACTTTGACATAAACTAACTCACATAACATAAGAATCAAACTTAATATTGTAAGAGATCTAATATCCTAATCATCATGCATGAAAATAGAAACATAACACATTGATTTTGATTACCTAGAAACCCTTGGAAGGTAAAACTAGGGTGGGGATGACACCCACAAATCTTCACTACGACAGTATTAAATTTTTCCTGTTAGGGCTACAAGTTTGAGCATAAGATATGATCTAACCTATGAGGGGTCTTCCATGTTAAGAGCTTTGAGACTTATACAATATGCCTTGCAAAAGGATTTAAAACTAACAACAAAGTAAGTACTCGGTTAAGAGATTTACGAAGGTCTGTTGAAACCACTCTGTTAAGAAATTTACCCTAATTCACCTGTTAGAATATCTCAGTACCTAATCCTTTAGTTTGCATTGTGATATTGATTACAGATATTCTCCTTACAATATAGATTTGATCTCCTCTATCAAATATGTCTTTATTATGTCCTTCACTGCTCTGCTCAGTCACTGAACTATGTTTCTGATGGTCAAAGCACCTTTCTACTCTACACTTGTATGAGATCTTCATCTTACTCATACTCCTTTCTCATAATATATTTTAGGGTTCAGATCTCATCTTATATAAACAATTAATCATCTCTGAGATTTGAGATCTACAATCTAGATTGTCTACTTTTACCGATTAACCATTCCCTAATTTTGATTGGCTCCATGAATTAAATAGGGATAAATGATTACAATTCTAAAGGCATAATCACCTCTATAATTTCTTCAACAAACAATTAATGTAATATATATGTCGGCCAAAATAGTTTACCTAAACTTGTTTGTGCCATAACAAAAACATATGTCAAATCTAGCTTTCTCGGCATTTGATATCTCTGGTACTTGGCACTCACTGTTCTTCATACCCTATTGCTCAGCACTAACATCTCTACATAACTCAGCATAAACTGACTCAACTAATACTAAATTACTTGGTGACCACTGTCTTTCTTGGCAGTAACTATTGCTCGGTAAATGTACAATATACATGAGTCAGCCTATACATGATGACTCAGTTGCAGTGATGCCTGACCAACATTGCCTAGAAAATGACTAAGTGTAAGACACTAATAGACAACAAAACTTAGGGATCAACAAAACTTTATCATCTAGTAGATTCTTAATCCCCTTCTAACTATTAGCCTAATTCTCCTAATTCACATTCCAAATTTTTAAACTTGCAATCTTGTTAAGCTAGAGTAAAAATGGCCTAACAAGGGTTGATGAATATACCTATTCATTCATGAAACCAAGGTTCTCATTCTCATAATTATCCCTTATCTACTTTCAAACTTAGATCTATCATTAAGAATCCATTAAATAGCATTATTATGGAAGAAGAAAATCTTGTCATGGTTTTTCAATCCATTTTCCAAATGTGTAACCATTTTACCTACAAATTTTCTTGTTAAACTTGTGCAAAACTCATGCATGAAAAAGGCTCGCCACTTTTTTCTAATAGAATAATCTTAGAAGATAAGGTCTCACATGAAGGAAGGACATCTCTACAAAGTGACAACTTGAATTTTGTAGGGAGAAATTGAATCTAGAAAAAAGTCATTTTTTGAATGCTTCTCCAAATTAATTGTGACATTATTTTTTGTTGTGAGATCCTTCCTTGAAGTTACAATTTTCTCTTTATAGTTCATGATTTTCATGTATGATATGAATATATGTCATTCTTATATCCTTACAAAAATAATGTCTAGTTTTATCTTAATTTATCTACTACCACTTCTTAGACTCTCCATGAGTAGGATTATGAGTATTTTTAAGAAAGAAGTTACTAACATATCAGTCATTACTTGGTCTCCTAATGCACCTAGAAAATCATATTGATCACAAAAATCCTCAGCAATATTCTTATCACCATTTCCCTTTTCATCTTCACCCTCTCCCTTCTACTTTTCTAAATTTAAACCCTAGTTTAACTATTGATCCATTCCTTATTTTGATTCACATTCCAAATTCCACAACTTTTTATCTTGTTAAGATTGAAAAAGGGATACCAATGGCTAAGGAATACACCTAATATTCCATGAAACTAAGGACCTTAATCACATGTTTGTACCTTACATACTTTCAAACTGAATTATATCTTGAAGAGTCCATAAAATATAATTTTTATACATTAAAGATATTATTCCTTGATTCTTCTATCTATTTGTTGAACGCCTTCTCCTTAACCACTTTACTTGCAAATTTTCTTATAAAAGATGTGGAAATATTAAGCATTGATAAAGTCTTCAAAGCTTTTAGGCAATAGAATAAACTCTAATGCTAATGGTTCATAAGAAATAGGTTTATCATCTATGGACACAACTTGACTTTTACCAAGTGAAAACTTTGGGCTAAGAGAAGTTGAATCCAACAAATCCTCCTTTATTAAAGCCTTCTATACATTAATTGTGACTATATTTTTAGTAGTAAATTCGTCTCTTGAAGCTACAAGTTTCTCTTTCCAAAAGGAATTGTATGTATGATGTGTATTTCTATCATTCTTGCATTGCAAAGGAGCATTGCTAAGTCTATGTCAATATTTTGACTTCCACTTCTTACACTTCTCATGTGTAGAATGTCTAACATTTTTAACAAGATTTTTCCAATATATATATCAAAATTTCATCTTCTGATATGTCAATATGTTAGGAATAATAGTCCACAATACAACTGAGAGGGGGGGTGAATCAGTTGTTTAATAGAATATTACACTTTAAACTTTAAGCTCCAAAATATCAGATCCAATGAATGCCAACACAATAACATAGTATTTTGGTTTCAGGGAAACCCTGTTAAAGGTAAAAATCTCAGTGGGAATTAGCACCCACAAATGATGTATTGGGAGTATTGTTATCCTTGTTAGAAGATATAGCCCTGTTAGGAGCTTATTAAAACATTACAGTACATAGTCCTTGTTAAAGGAAAGACCTTGTTAGGAGTCAAGAACAAAAGGGAGGGCTCACTTCCCAAGGCTCACTACCCAAAGAAGGTTAAATCCACCTTCAGAACTCACTAGTTCGCAATAGGTGTATATAAAGAGATACACAATCTTTTGAACTATTTGCCAGCAACTGTCCTTGCTTAATCAGTTCCAATGAAGTCCACCAATAAACCTCTACTCTACATACAATAGACACAAGCTCACAGCTTTTTCAACCTCTTTATATCACATATACTCCATCCATATCTTTTCCAAAGAAAAGACTCTACATATATACCTTATTACAATTTGCCAAGATCAAGTCGGCCCATGAGGATTTACTAATTACAAACTATTACATAAACCCTTTCTAAGATACACATGGTATCTAGGACAAGTCTATAATGATTACATTACAACAATTAAGGACCGACATCCTTAATTTTTGTTCGCCAAACAAAACACACGCTTCATTTTCTGAGTTGGCTTCACAATAAGCCATCACTAGAACACACACCATAGATGATGTCACCAACCATTTAATACCTTGCACTGACCAATGAACATCCTTCAGTACCCTATCTATCATCCTTCAGGCTCGCATACCTTGAATCCAAATCCTCTGAAAGATATACCAAAAACCCAAAGACTAACTCTGTCAATTCTCACTGTCACAATCCAATGACCAATCTTCATTAAAACATCTATATCTCTCTCAATATGAAACATATAATAATACTATCTTAGATATAAGATCACAACATCCACCTAAACTCTTATCTAACTTCGCAACATCTGAAACATCTATATAGTGTCCGTACATTGTGATTACTAGTCGGGTTCCTTCATAGAAACATATGTTGACATCAGTGACAAAACATAAATGACAATAGTATGAGTGCCCATTTAGTAACGTAGTGATTAAACATATTAAATGTCTTAATTAGATCCCATGCATTAGAAATATCCAAGAATCTCCCCCTTTGGCATTGATGTCAACACATGGGAAAATCTTATCCCAAAGTTTATATCAATCCAAAATCCTGCAACCAAACAATCTTCCCATATAGTAGGGATTTTCTCATAGCAACACTCCCCCTTTGACAAAAATGGAAAAGGGTGCCATGAGGCTTTGGCTGCCTTCATAGATAAACTTTCTTCCATGATCACTCCCCCTGAGGAGTAGATCCCTGCATCCAGTCCAGATAGTGATAAGGCTCTGAATACCTCTGCACTGATGCACCTCTGCATCATTTAGTTCTGACTAGGAGGGGCCTGAACCCCTAGCATACCTCTGAGATATTCAAAGGTATCTTTTGGTAGTGTCTTTGTGAGGATGTCTTCAATATGCTCTTTTGTACTGATATATTCTAGTTTGATTTCCTTTTCGGCCACCTTGTCTCTCAAGAAGTGATACTTGATAGAAATGTGTTTAGTTTTGGAGTGCATCACCGAATTCTTTGACATATTACTATACTGGTGTTATCACAATGGATAACCACGGGTTCATCAAAAGTTATTACAATGTCTATCCACATTTGTTTCATCCAAACAATCTAAGCACATTTTATAGCAGTAGCAACATACTCTGATTCAGCAGTAGATTGTGCTATACAATCTTGTTTCTTACTTAGCTAAGAAACCAACATTTTCCCAAGGAAAAATGCACCACCACTGGTACTTTTTCTGTCATCAATATTTCCTGCACAATCAACATCAATATAAGCATGAAGTTCAAAGCTATCATTTCTATCATACCATAAGCCATAATCTATGGTTCCTCTTAGATACCTTAGTATCCTTTTCATAGTAGCTAGATGTGTTTCTTTGGGTTTTTCCTAATATCTAGCCACAATTCCAACATCATTAGCAATATCTGATCTGGTGAGTCAAATATTGTAGTCCTCCAACCATTGACCTATACAAAGTTTGAAAAACACACTTTGATTCATCATCAATTGTTAGCTTGTTTCTAGTCACCATAGGTGTTCCTACTGGTTTACAATCTTCCATTCCAAATTTCTTAAGAAATTCTTTGAGATACTTGGTTTGAGAAATGAAAATACCATTCTCATTCTAAGTTATTTGCAATCCAAGAAATAATTTCATTTCACCTATCATGGACATCTCAAATTCACTTTCCATTTATTTAGAAAATTTCTTACATAGATCATCATTACCACCAAAGATAATGTCATCCACAAATACTTCTATTTTCAAGATTCCATCTTCACTAGTTCTTAAATACAAATTACTGTTAGCATTACCTTTTCTGAATCCAAGGCCAAGTAGATACTTGTCTAACCTTGCATACCAAGCCCTAGGAGCTTTCTTCAACCCATACAGAGCTTTCTTCAATTTGCATACCATGTCTTTATCTTTGCATAGAGGAAATCCATCTGGTTGTTCTATATAGACTTCTTCTTCAAGATCTCCATTCAAAAATGCAGATTTAACATTAATATGATACACTTTGAAGTTTTTATGTGCAGCATAAGATAGGAACAATCTTACTGCCTCTATTCTAGCAACAGGAGAAAATGTTTCTTCAAATTCTATGCCTTCTTTCTATGAGTATCCCTTATACACTAGTCTTGCTTTGTTCCTTACAACAGTTCCTTCTTCATCCATTTTGTTTCTAAAAACCCATTTTGTTCCTATTATATTTTTATTTTTAGGTCTAGGAACTAGTTCCCAAGTATTATTCTTTTTTATCTGATCCAATTCTTCTTTCATAGCATTTATCCAAGATTCATCTTTAAAGGCTTCATCTGTAGTTTTGGCTCAACTTGAGAAATCAAACAAATTTCTTCTCTAACTTTTGATCTAGTTAGCACTCCCTGACTAGTATTGCCAATAATTTGATTTTTAGGATGGTTATTTTTTACATACCTTTCTATTTTAGGAGTCTCAATAGCCTTGCTTGTACTAGCATCACAACCTCTTTTTCACTTTCTTCTTCAAAAAGTTCTTCTTCTTTTGCAACAGTAGTAGTTTCATTTATCTCTGAAATCTGATTACTGTCATACATTCTTTCTTGTATCTAAAAATTCTCATCTATTCTTACATTGTTACTTTCAATCATCTTCCTCAATCTCAGATTAAAACATTTGTAATCCTTTCTTTTAACAGAGTAACCAAGGAAGATCCCTTCATCACTTCTAGCATCAAACTTCCCTATCTCATCATCCCTCTTGATATAACATTTACTACCAAATATTCTAAAATATTTTACACTAGGAGTATGATCAAACCATAGTTCATAGGGAGTCTTACTTGTACCTTCTCTAATTTGAATTTTGTTCAATGTGTACACTATTGTTCCAACAGCCTCTCTCCAATGTATATGAAATACATTTCCTTCAATCAACATTGTTCTAGCAGCATCAAGTATAGTCCTGTTTCTTCACTCTGCTATCCCATTCTGTTGTGGAGTCCTAGGAGTAGATGTTTGTCTCTTTATCCCATGCTCTTCGCAATATGAATTGAATAAGTCTAAAGTAAATTCTCCACCTCTGTCTGACCTTAAAAACCTTGATCTTTAAACCTGATTCATTTTTTACTTTTTCTTTGAACAACTTGAATTTATCAAATGCTTCTGATTTTTCTCTTAAATAAGTAACCCACATCATTCTAGAAAAGTCATCAACAAAGAGTATAAAATACCTTTCACCATAGTATGACTTTGTTCTTGTAGGTCCACATAGATCTGTATGTAATAGATCCAACTTTCCTTTTGATGTATATGCTTTTCTTTTATGATTGCTTCTAGTTTTCTTTCCCATAGCACATTCTCTGCATACAGTGTTAGATAGTTCACAATCTTCAGTAGATCTCTTACAGCAGTAGCCATACTTGACTTCAAAATGTTATCAAAATTAACATGACAAAATCTCCTATGCCATAACCAACTATCATCTACCTTCACAAAAAAAAAGAGGCTCCAGATGTGCTTAGTTCAAATACATTACCTCTAGATTTTGATCTGATAGCAATCAGTTTTCCTTCCTTGCTTCTAATAAAATATTTACCATTAACAAAACTTAACTAAAAATCTTTATCCATTAAGTGTCTGACACTCAACAAATTATATTTCAATCCTTCCACAAGTAGTGCATTGTCTGTATTAGTCTTTCCATCTAGGGTAATGGATCCTACTCCTATGATAGATTTATTGAGATTGTCCCCAAACCTCACAATAGCTCCATCATAATTTACTAATTTAACAAACTTATTCTTATCACTAGTTATATGATGAGAACAACCACTATCAATTATCCATTCAGTTTTCTTGTCAACATGAGATACTAAGGCTTTTTCTTCATGTATTGGTTCATCTTTAATAGCAACAAATCCAATCTCTTCATAATCTAAATCATCATCATCAGAGATTCCTTCACTAGCATAATAATATTCTCTGTCTCTTTTAATCTTTGCATAATCAGGTTTGTACTTACAAACTCTTGTAGGACATCTAGATGAAAAATGACCTACCTTATTGCATGAAAAACATTTCAAGGGTAATTTGCCTTCAAACTTTCCCTTACCTCTTTTTTCTCTTCTAGAAATTAGTGCAACAAGTTCATCCATCTTTATTTCTTCTACCATTATTTGTTCCCATTCCTCAACAAACTCACCAAGCTCTTCTTTTAGGTCTTCTTTGCTGGAGCTCGGAAGTGCAGACAATTTCTTGTGTGTAGATGCCTTGAATGTAGTTTCAACTTTAGGTACAGCTTCTCCTAATTCTACAACTTCAAAAGTAGTTAGCTTTGTAATCAACATCTCTCTGCTAAAATTTGGAGTCAGGGGTATAGTCTCTTGAATAGACATTACCTTGAACTTGTATATAGGAGTCAATGATCTGAGGATCTTCGCAATAACTTCCTCTTCATCATAAGTACCTCCATAATTTCTAATTCCAACTACTGCTTCTATGACCCTTTGAACATAGGCTCTAATGCTTTCATCCTCATTCATTTGCAGCTTTTCCATCTTTGTTTTCCAGTTTTGTAACTTCGTCTACTTGGTATATTTATCCCCTTCATATAATGCTTCTAATCTATTCCAAATTTCATGTGCCAAATCTAAGTCTTTAACTTCAGTGAACTCACCTTTAGATAGTGCACTGATCAGTGCTTCCCTTACGACCATGTTATATGAGAATAACTTCTTCTCATCATCAGTAGTAGATGGAAAATCATTCTCAGTCTTCAGGGCTACCTTCTTCTTTGTAATCATCCAGTAGTCTATGCCTAAACCCAACAAGTGTGTTCACATCTTATTCTTCCAACTGTCAAAGTTCTCAAGATCAAATTTAGGACCATCCTTCCTATAGAGTGCCATCTCCAAGATCACCTCAAGCTGTTAAGCTTTCTCTCTAAGGACCACAAGATCTTATACCAATTGTTAGGAATAACAATCCACAATACAACTGAGAGGGGGGGTGAATCAATTGTATAACAGAATATTAAACTTTAAACTTTAAGCTCCATAATATCAAATCCAATGAACACAATGAATGCCAACACAATAACACAATATTTTGGTTTCGGGGAAACCCTGTTAAAGGTAAAAACCCCAATGGGAATTAGCACCCACAAATGATGTACTGGGAGTATTTTTATCCTTGTTAGAAGATATAGCCCTATTAGGAGCTTATTAAAACATTACAGTACATAGTCCTTGTTAGAGGACATACCCTATTAGGAGTCAAGAACAAAAGGGAGGGCTCACTGCCCAAGGCTCACTACCCAAAGAAGGTTAAATCCACCTCCAGAACTCAATAGTTCGCAACAGGTGTATATAAAGAAATACACAATCTTTTGAACTATTTGCCAGCAACTGTCTTTTCTTGATTAGTTCCAATGAAGTCCACCAGTAAACCTCTTCTCTATGTACAACAGACACAAGCTCGCAGCTTTTTCAACCTTTTTATATCACATATACTCCATCCATATCTTTTCCAAAGAAAATACTCTACATATATACCTTATTACAATTTACCATGATCAGGTCGGCCCATGAGGCTTTCCTAATTACAAACAATTACATAAACCCTTTCTAAGATACACACGAAATCTAGGAAAAGTCTAAAATGATTACATTACAACAATTAAGGACTGACATCCTTTATTTTTGTTCGCCAAACAAAACACACGCTTCATTTCCTGAGTCAGCTTCACAATAAACCATCGCGAGAACACACGCCATAGATGACATCACCAATCATTCTATACCTTGCACTGACCAATGAACATCCTTCAACACCATGTCTATCATCCTTCAGGCTCACATACCTTGAATCCAAATCCTCTGAAAGATATACCAAAAACCCAGAGACTAACTTTGTCAATTCTCACTATCACAGTCCAATGACCAGTCTTCATTAAAACATTTGTATCTCTCTCAATATGAAACATCTAATGATGCAATCTTATATATAAGATCACAACATCCACCTAAAATCTTATCTAACTTTGTAGCATCTTAAACATCTGTACATTGTTTGTACACTATGATTACCAGTCTAGTTCCTTCATAGAAACATATGTTGACATTAGTGACAAAACACAAATGACAACGATATGAGTTCCCATTCAGTAACATAGTGATTAAACATATTAAATATCTTAATCACCTCCCATGAATTAGCAATATCCAGCACAATAAAAGTACCTCTATCATTGACATCCTCTATTACATCCTCTACAATATCCTTATCACAATATTCCTCTTCCTCTTCATCATATTGCATCTATGCTACTAGATTCAAAATCCCCTTCTAATTATTAGCTTAATCGTCCTACTATGCATTCCAAATTGTTAATATTTAAACTTTTATTTGCACTAAATTAAATGTTATTACAAGTAGAAATAAATATCATTTTATCAACCCTAAATTATCTTATATAATAAACTAAAAATTTTACTATCCCAACTTTTGAATCTTTTTATATACTACTCTAAAATTCCAATAGAAAATGTTAAGTGTTAGAAAAAACTTCACCAAGGATATAGTCCCCACTCCCACCCTTCAACTAATGAAGGATTTAATTAACTATTATGTCTCAAAGGTAGATTTTCTACTTCTATGGGTGCCTGCAAGAAGTAGAGTCCCACTTTTGGGCAAAAAGTGGGAGTGTTTTCCCTATTTTTCAAAATTTCTATTAATTGATGTCAAAATTTGAGACTCTTAAAGATTGAATCTCAAAAAACATCAGTAATACAAACTTTAGTGCTCGGAGTGAAATATGTAATTTATTTCAATACCCATATGGTATAAATTGAATTATAGTAGGCATGTTTAAAAACCATTTTTTCAAAATGCTTGTTTTAGGACCACACCACACACATGTATGACCACCCTTTTTTGAAGTAAAATAATGTATTTTTGTGAATTCTTCTTGAGAAAGGTACCTTAAACACTGAATATTGATGAGAATATTTAATCTCTTTTTATTGAATATTTTTTTATTATTAATTTTTAATTGACTATAAAGTACATTTTTTGAAACCTCTGGTGTATGGCCACCATAATTCAATGATAACTTCACTTTTTTTCTTTTTTTGTTTAATTTGAAGGAAATTCTATGTAGATTGATGTCAAATAACTCATTTTTCAAAAAAATTAAAATAAAAAAAATTATTAAAATTTTAGTTAGCCTTAGTATTTCAAGTTTAGGTGCCATATTGTCTTAATAAATATTGTAAAAATACTATTTATCATATCACTATAAAAATTTATATTTTTAGAATCTATAAGATAAGAAATAAATTGGGTTTTCATTTCATTGAAAAATTCATTCGGGAAGGTGTCCAAAAAATTATGGCAAGGCAAAAATTTTATATTGTAATGTCTTAGCCATATTTTGCAGGGCCAAGCATAGGCTTGGTCTCACCAAGCCTATCCCAAACTAAAAACCAAGGCAGTGGGTACAATTCTCACTCATAGTTTTACAAAATGGAGACCCATTTTTTGAAATTCAAAAAATGGGTGCCTGTTTCGATTTGGACCATTGAATAAGAAATAGGCACCCAATTTGAAAATGGGCACCCGTTTCATTTAAATAATAGGTGCCCATTTTTTAAAGAGTTGTTGCAGCCAAAAAATAGGATTGTGGGCCTGATCTCAATGATTAACAAGTATTTAATCATTTTTTTTATTGATCCGTACTGCAAACAAAATATTTTTTTATCAACATTCTCTTTTTTTGTCTTCTTTTGAATCTGACATAAAGAGAATCATTTGAATTCAAATTTTGGTGCAAACATGGGATCAAAGAAACTCAGAAAGAGGCTAAGGAAGGTTCTGACAATTGAGGAGGTTACAACAAATAGAGATGGGGCAAAATGACAATGAGAAAGAAGAGAAATAATTCAAAAACTAAATAATGTTCGAGCATCGAGTTCAACAATTATTTCAGAAGAGGAGAACAATGAAGAAACCATAATGAATGTAGAGGTTGAAGAAGAAAATTTAGGTGCATCTTCTAATCTAGTATTGGATACAGGCATGTCTTCACAACCAAATGTAACTTATTCTAATAAATAAGTTCATCATTTTCTAGAAGAAGGTTACACTATAAATGATCTAAATTTTATTCCTCAAAATAGAGTAGAAAATTTAATTGCACATCAAACTCCACAAATTAGTAATGTTAATTATAATGATAAAAAAAACTAAAATTCAAACCCCGATTGAAAGTGAAATTCAAACACCAATTCAAATTGAAATCAACAATGTGGATGTAGACATAGAAAAACCAATTGAGAAAGAAACTCCTTCGAATGATAATGAAATGAATGAACAATTTCAAATTAAAAGTGATGTGCTAGACAATATAAGTGGTTTGGTTGCATGGAAACAGATTAGGACACACACAACTAGACTGTTTAGACAATTTTTTTATAATAAGAAATTTGGGTTTCAATGTCAACTAATGTTACAATTAATTAAAATATCTAAAATGCGAAAAGTGATGAAGAGGTTAGGCATTTATGTGAAATCCAAGAAGAAGGATGAGTCTCTAAAACAAGTTGTATCAACTGTTGCTAGTGCCATTGACACAATTGGAAAGAAAAGTTGTTCTAAAGATAGTAATGTGGCATGACGAGCAATAAAAACAACTTTAGTAAACAAAACTACTACTGATAAAAGAATGATTTCAAACATAAGTGGATATCTTAATATTCATCGTAAAACTTTAACAAGAGCTGTAAAGAGAAGATTTAACTTTGAAAGTGATCCAGAAAACCATTTATGGACCTTCAGTAGAAGACTCCCGAAGTCTGACATGAAACTTATTGGTGAAGTCAAAAAATTGATTGAGAATTTTTGGCACGATAATAAAAGAGTATCCCCTAATGCCAGAGATGTTCTTAAATTAAGAGTTGCTTCAAAAGTTCGTGATCCACATCCAAAACACCTTTTGTATATGACTCAAACTGAATTGTATAAAACATTTGTGGATGATAAGGTGTTAACTATTAATATTAGTCAAAGATCTTTTGAAAAATGTAAACCATGGTATGTAAGGATTAATAAGGAAAGAGTCACATGTTGTTACAAAACTCATGTTCAAATTCACTATTATTATGATAATTTTTTATCTATACATTCTACCATGAATAGTAATGAAATGTTGCAGGAATGTTGTATAAATAAACCACCTCAAATTGTAAAGGATTTTATATCAAGTTTGTTTTGTAACCCACCTAATGAGAAATTTTATCTTTTGAATGCATGTGTTTTTGGTGTATGTGATGTATCTGGAAATCTTACATTATTAGATGAATATTTACATGAGAATATTTCAATTAATTTTGGACAACAATTAGTTGATGTACAAAGACTTAAAACTATTGAGTATCAATTGAAGGATGGAAAGGTTAGAAAATGATGCGATCTAATAACTGAAAAAGTTAGTGTTCATTCTTTTATGAATGAATTCAAGAGTAAGTTCATACCTAAATATGTGAAACACTCTCAAAATTCTAGATGGTTGATGGAAAATTTTACATATGCAAGAATACATTTCCAATTGGTAGTATACTTTCAGTCGTTGACTTTGCAGAGAACTACACGCTTTCACCACAAGATGAGATCCAACAAGAATATTATAATTCAGCGCAAGTAGCAATTTTTGTTCATATTGTCTATAGGCATGCACTTGATAGTACAAAAGAGGATTGAAAAATATTGAGAGAGTACCATTTCTATGTGAGTGATAACAAATTACACTCATCAGATTGTGTTCAATATTTCTTTAAGACCTTTTATGAAAAATTAAGGGAGAGAGAAATTCATATAATGCAACATCTAATATGGTCAGCTAATTGCACATGGAAATTCAAGAATGGTATAATGTTTTATTGGTTGAGTAGGATAGATAAGAAAATAAATATCCAACATATCTGGAGTTTTTTTGAGGCTAGACACGGGAAGGGAGAAGATGATGGTGCCAGTGCATGTGTTAAGAGAGTTCTTTGTAGATAGAAACTCAAATTTGAGGAAAAATCAAAATTTAAAGATGCACATGCAATTATTGAATGGTGTAAAACAAGTTTATCTACAGGATTGAGTTAGAACTATACAATCAGACATTTTTTTCTGGATAGTTGAAGAGAAGAATATCCTTTCAAGATATGATTGTGATACAATCAAATCATCTGAATGACATTCATTTAGGAGTTCTAATTCTAACACTTGGACTATATGGACTAGGGAGCTTGCATGTTTTTGTCAATTTGTGTTGCAGGTGAATGGGAAGAATACAAGAATACAGAATGGGTTGAAGAATGGAAACACAAATCCTTAACACCTATTTAGACACAAGATCAAGATGATATAATAAATGAAGACCTAGATCATGCATTTGCATCAGAAGATTATGATCATTTTTCAGACCTCATACAACTTGGTAATTTAATTTAATTTATTGTAAAACTTTAAATTATATTACTTACATGTATGTCATATAATTTATGATTATATTTGAATTATAAATCTTTAAACAAGTTTTATTCAAGTGCGTGTACTTAATTTTTTTTGCAGGACATGTGTATGTTGTTGTTGCACCTGAGGATAATGAAGAGAAGACAGAGTATTGGTTAGCTCGATGTGTAGAACCTAAGAAAAAGTTTATATGCCATCAAGTAGATGATGATGATTTTTTGTATTCAATTGGGTATGTTGTGGTAGTTGGTACATGGCTACGTAAATGCCTAACAAGAAGGAATGGTTTACCAACTTTTGAAGACTACCAATCAGAAAAGAAGATTATGCACTATTCCCATTTGGTAGTGGCAATAAATATCAAATTGGAAAGATACAAAGGGAGACCTGCTAATAAAATATTATGGAAACTTTCAATGGAAGAGCATGAGGAAATCATAGACGCGTTACAGAAAAGAGAGGATGTTGATGGTACATTAGGTTGAATCAAATTTATACATGTAAATTTTTGTTCAATTTGTCTTATTTTTATATGTTTTTCTATATTTAGATCTCTTCTTTCAAGTGTCATATAAATTATAATTTAGAGATAAATTTGAAATAAATTTAAATTGACTTTAAATGAACTTTACATTTAAATACATGTATTTTCTAACATTTCAACATTTATTTTTATGATGGAGGACATCTAGAAGATCATAGACATGAACTATTTATGCAATTCAATGCACACTTATATTCGTCCAATTTTGGTTTTGTAAACAGTTCATGAGCTCACTTTTATTCATCCAATTTTGTTTTAAATATAAGTTAAATTCATAGTTGTATTCGCCTAATTTTGTTCTAAATATTAAACAATGCACATTTTTTAGATTATGTTCACTAATAGATTATGATAGAGTTATTTGTGCATCCATATTCATTGTTTAAATTAATAGATCTCATTGTTAGATAGATGTTATTTTTATAGTTAATGAAAGTCTTGATATTACTTGTAAGGTCTATATTCAACCAATTTTGGTTTTGTAAATAGTTCATGAGCTCACTTTTATTCATCAAATTTGGTTTTAAAAATATAAGTTAAATTTATAGTTGTATTCACCTAATTTTTTTCTAAATATTAACTATTTACATTGGTGTTATGTGAACAAGTTAATAGATTATGATAGAGTTATTTGTACATCCATATTCATTGTTCAAATTAATAGATCTCATTGTTAGATAGATGGTTTTTTTTATCGTTAATCAAAGTCAGTATTACTTGTAACATCTAAATTATTCTTGTGAATTACATGAATAAACAGTCACTATTAAAGATCAATTATGTAATTGATATTTAATTAAAATTGATATTAAATGATCATATTACATAAGCTCATATATCTACATTCAAACCACTATTTGAAAAAATCATGAAATAGGATTAAAAGTCCATAAATAAGATTTAAATAACATAACAAGTCCTACTCTAACAACAAGTAAAAATAATATGACAAGAAGTCATGATAACACAAGTCCAAATAACATGATAACAAGTCTTGATAACATATATATATATATATATATATATATATATATATATATATATATATATATATATATATATATATATATATATATATATATATATATATATATATATATATATATATATATATATATAACACGTACCATCATAAAATGTTCATCATATAAAAAGTGAAAATAATGTATGTGATAGGTATAATCTAACTCTAGCTCTAGTTAGCTAGCTAATCTGTAGTCTTCTTCACTCCATGTTAAGGTGACTGTGATGCACCATCATGTTGTGTCTTCTCCTGAGTGCCTTCATCCTCCTGTAAATTTTTAAAAGATCTCATCAGAATAATATTAAAAAATTCACTTAAAAAATAATTAATATTAATTTGAAAATTTAAAATTTTACCATGTCTCCATGGTCAAAAATGCCCTTAAAAAAAATTAATATTAATTTAAAATTTTAAAATTTTACCATGCCTCCATGCTCAGTAATGCCTATAATGGGACATCGAGGTCCTCTCTCAGCTACATCAAAAGTGGATGCACTCAAGTCTTGTAAAAACAAACATTACAAAATTTTAATAATTCAAATATAAAATATCTAGATACACAATATTAATATTAATTTGAACATTTAAAATTTTACCATGCGTCCATGCTCAATAATGCCCTCAGTGGGACATGGAGGTCCCCTCTCAGCTACATAAAAAGTGGATTAAATCAAGTCCTGTAAAAACAAATAGTACAAAATTTTGATAATTCAAGTATAAAAGATCTAGATACACAATGGACATTAAAAAATCACTTTTAATCATGAGCTCAAAGGATAATGCCGATGGTTGCATTTGGCTTAATCCTATAGCCATGCCAAGACTCATGGTGGTGTCGACCTGAATAATATATATAAAGCATAAATCAAACTTAGAGTATATATATAAATTATAAAGTGTATATAACTTGACTATAAATTTATGGAACAAAAGAATGTACATTACCTATGTGTGACATGTAGCTAATGTCACTGATGAGTCAGGACGTAAATGTGATTGCACAACATGAGACAATCCAAAAGCCTACAATTGCAAAAAAATAAGTACGAATCAAAGTTGTACATAAATTTGTAAGATATTAAATACTTAAAATTAATGAATGGAAAATATACTACAAGTATATGCACCTAATTCTCAATGACCTATGGCGCAGTGAATGAAGAACTACCAATCTCAGTGTTACATCAGAGACCCTACAAAATTACAAAAAATATGTCAAACACATTATCAATTAAATTTTTTTAATTGTTTACAGTTTAAATGTATCAAGATCAAAGTGCATACCATGAACGAGCCACCGAGCTCTCGAGGTGTGGATGTCATATGATGACGGCTAATGAATGATGGATTTTCAACCCTCCTCTACTCACCAAAAAATCCACATGTTATGGTTGATAATTATATAAATATAAATTTAATATTACACTATAAATTATAATTAAGTTTACCTATGCGGGATTATCACTGTCTGCATTGAGAAAATCAACATATGATGTGATATCATCTCCAACATCACCATGTGCATCATCATCATATCCACCATGGGATACATGGGAAGCATCAAGATCAATCTAGAGACCCCTATATATATCCCCACAACTCGTGCAAACATTTGCTATGTTGGGGGCAACCCTCACCTGAGTCAAGTGTTGTAACAAATTGCCTGTAAGGTCACTCAATGAACCAAGAGCTGACTACATTGCTTGATGATGGATAGATGTAGGAACTATTGGAGTGGGAAGAGGAAAAAGGGGCTCATTATGCACAATATTTATAGTTCTATCACTCAATTTGGCCCCTAGCCCATCTTGTGGCATGCCCCTACCAACCCCCTAGAATTCTCTCATGTCAAAGTAATTGGGTTTCCTACCCAATTCAAATTCATCCCATTATTTTTTCAAAAAATAAAGGGGGACCTCATGACTAGTGTGTGGTGGATGGTCAAATACCATCCACCACCGCTCCCAAAAATGCTCCGTTGTACCAGGGTGTTGACACCATCTAATAGAAATAAGTGGCTTCTTGCCAAGTATCTCCCCATCCATTTTAGGGTTCAAAAAATAACGTGTCATATCACTTTTTGTAATTTTTAAATTATTGACCTCTTTATAAGAGAGGCCTTCAACATAATATGCACACATGGTCTCCCTCCATGACTGAAAACTATCAAACTCAAAGTCTAATGTATGTACTGAATCTATTATCTCTTGCATGCTATCTACAAGGCGTAGTAGTTGGGGAGATGGATGAGGATCATGCCTAATAGTATTTACATCTCTCATTATGGCCTCTACATTTCTCCTAATAATGTCTCTCAAATCGCTAGGTGGAGGTGGAGGTGGAGGTGGTGGTGGTGCTTGCTGACCTAGAATCTCATCAATAGGTATGTGTAGGATCATGGTATGTCAAACTAGGCCCTTAAGTGGCCATGAAAATTTAGAAAATAAAGTTTTGGAAAGTTGACATAAAAAATTGAAAAATTTATAAATATTAAATATAAAAAATATGTAAGAAGAGAATTTGTAGAAAATTGAATTTAGTTTCTAAGATACTAGGCGTTTTTTGAAAAAAAAATTATTCTATATGTTGGAAATTTCAAATTTCAATGTAGTAGTATGAAAATTTCAGGGAAAAATAAGAAGTAGGTATATGTCTGACCACCTTAAACACAATAAAATGATAAAAAAATTTTACAAGATTCTAGATATAAGTAGTAGACTCATGTCTGGATGTGACACATAGTTTTTTGTAATTTATTTCCAAGTAAATAATTAATTATGATTTTTCTTCTACATCTTTTCCAGAGTACAAAAACTCTCGTGTCTGACCATGTTAACTTAGTGTAAACTTTATCAAATTGAATTTTTATTTTATTTTTCTTGTAGTAGGAAAATCATAGAATGTGACACATATTTTGGATTTCAAAAATGTTATACAGTTTGATATTTATAGCTATTTTCAATAAGTCTATCAATCAGGACTAGAAAGATAACGAGTAGGTGTATGTGTGACCACATTAAACAAAATCAAATGATAATATTTTTTTATAATATTATAGGTAAAAGTAGTAGACTCATGTCCGGATGTGATGTATATTTTTTTGTATATATTATCCAAGTAAATAATTAATTATGATTTTTTTGCTACAATTTTTATTGAATATAAAAACTCTCATGTCTTGCCACCTTAACTTAGTCTAAACTTCATCAAATTGAAATAATTATTTATTATTATTGTATTAGGTGAAGCATAGAATGTGTAGTATATTTTAGATTTCAAAAATGTTTTGATTATGTTAAAACAGGTTTTGAAAGCACCCGAAACCTTTCGCAAGAGCATTAAAAGATATTACAATAGAAGGCCAAAACAATTGTGGTGCCCCACCAAACAAACCAAAGTTCCTACCTAATGGACAAAAGCCCAAACCTAAAACAAAAAAGGGAGATCAAGATTTACATTTTTTCCCGTTCTTATGTGAACGTAAGTTCATATCAAAAGGAGTGCAAGGTTTAAATTTTTTTCCCTTGACTATTGTCCATCCATCCTCTACCTTTTTAGCAGCCTTCTGCCAGTCCAAAGAAGAGTTAGATGAGCCCACAATAGATCTCAAAACTCCACCACCCAAGACATCATCTGGACCAAAGACAACATCACCCACTTCGAAACTAGAGACAGCAATAAGAAACGAAGAACCTATAGCATCCATAGACAGAGCCATTAAACTAGAGACAACATAAGCAAACTGGATAGGGGTAGTAGAAGCAGCACCGAAAGGGACAACAGTAACATCTTGGGCCAGAGCCACAACAGAGCTAGCACCAGGAACATCAGGGACAGCATCAAAATCAACCAAAGCATCAATAGAGGCTCCAGCCAAAGCATGATCATTCTAAATAGGGCTTGAATTTGAGCCCCCTTCCTTTGAAACTTTCCTAACCATATAATGATGGTCAGATGCCCCCAACCACCAAGAAGGTGATTTCTTTTATTTAACCTTGTTTAAAGAATACCATGCAGGAAGATGCCCAGTTATGTGACAAGTTTGACATCTGAATGGAATACCCTCGTAATCTAGCTTCTGTGTCCAAGAGCCCAAAGGAGAAATCAACATTATATGTTCAGGGAGACGCTTAGAAACATCAACATCCAAGTCAAAGCATAACACAAATCCTTTAAAATTATTTCACCATCCTCAAAGTTAATCCAAATCCTTGCATCACATTTTAGAAATCCACCATCCTTAGAAGTTTCTTAGACTCACATCCATCATTATATAGAGTCCTTTAGGAACATCTTGCATCCATCTAGCATATGCATCTTTAGATCTTCGCTCCATGTCTGTCGAGACAAGATCTAGAAAATGAAGGAACATGGATCCTTATCAGAGCACCAGCTCATCCGATTCCAATGTTTCTACTGGCGTGATGGTTTCTTACAATCCCAAAATCCAATAAACTGGTAATAAATGGGATGATCCCAATATCCCCCTGGCTTCTTTTGTGACAGAAACATTCATGAATCATCTAGGGAATGCACAAATAGTTAGTGCACTCAGTGCTCAAAATCAATGAAACATGTTGGCTAACTTCACACAAGAGGGTACTCCCATTCCACCATACCTCTAACCTTGCATTCCCATCAACACCATCTGAATCCCAGTAGAAGTATACACCCCCATCATCCAACAAATCCCTGATCCACTTTTTCACATATCACAAGTAGCTTCGCCCATCCCTCCCCTTTTGTAAAGTAGTTTCACAAGCCCTACAACACAAGTGACACAATCCACTTCATTTCCTCTCATAAGCACACCATCATCCTCCATAGTAGCTCAATCCATCATTCCTACCCAAAGCTTTTCGCAAAATCAAATGCCACCTCTCACACAAGCCTTTACACAAGCAATTCCGCCACCTTCCATGGGCCAAGTAGTGTAATTTTTTTGGGGGGCAACACAATCATCCTTCCCATTCACTTCACAAGCTTCTACACCCATGCCATCATTTTTGGGGGCAACACAATCATTCTCCTCCTTCTCCCAGCAAGCTTCCACATCAACACCACCCTTTTCATGGGGAATGCAAGAATCTTCGTCCACACCCCAACAAACATTTACCCAAGCACAAGCCCAAAAAATTGCGTTCAAAACAGGTATGCCTTCCATGGGATTTTCAAATCCACCATTCATGTCCCAAACTCCCATCCCATCTACCTTTCCCACATCTTCCGCATCACAACTCCCACCATGAATTGGTTCTCATTGGGGCCTTGCTCGAGAAGAGATGCTAGCTTTCAGAATACCAACCCACTTCTCTACATTCATACCAAAAAACCAACAAGCCACATTCTCCCAAGAAACACAACAACAACAATCTCAACCTCCGCCAGCTTCATCCTTTCCCACATTTGCAAACCATCTATTCACACCACCTAATGCTTCTCAGCAAGATCCACCACCCCAACAGTAGAGTTCATCTTACCTCGCAAGCTATCTTGCTCAAATACCTCCTTCTCCCAACTACCTAACATTCATTCCACCCCTAAGTAATGCAGACATACACCCAGCCTACATCAACCAAGCACAAAGCCAAGTACAACAAGGGCCATCTTATTAGCAAGATGCATCATTTCACTAGCCTCCTTTGCAACAACAATACTTCCCATCACAGCAACAAACCCTTGTCATTCCCCATCAGCAACACCCAAGTTTGATAAATATCAAGGGAAATGAGACCCTGTAAATCACATCAAAGAGTTCTATATGGCATGCCAAGAAGTGGCTTACAGTGATAATTACCTTTTTCACCTATTCCCCAAAAGCTTGGGAGGAACTGTTGTCGAGTGGTTTTATAAGATACCATGTGGGACCATCACAACTTTTGTTGAGCTCTCTGAGAAGCTTGTTGTCCAATATACCCACAATGTCGAGAATGAGTTGACCTTGCTAGACCTTTGCAACTCAAAACAGAAAGAAGGAGAAAGCCTAGCAGACTACTTGCAATGATGGCAGAACCTTACTACCAGGTTATCATATCAACCACCCGAAAAGCATCTAACCAAGATCTTCATCAATAACCTGCATCCCAAACTATCCCACTTCATGAGGATGAACTATATCCAAACATATCAAGATATCAAAAGAAAGGGGATAGATATCGAAAGAGGTCTCTTAGATGGATGCACAATCCAGTACCATAAAGATGATTCCCACAACAAATCTAGCAATGACAAACTCTGTTACTAGAATCATAACAAAAATGTTGTTACTAATGGAGCCACTGACACCAAGCATGTCCAAATCATCATGGCTGGTCCTACACCAACTCTTGCATATCAACAGATCCATCAACAACCTATGTAGCAATATTAGCCTCAAAACAATCAACAGAACTATGAGCACCAAGCACATCAAGCCCATCAAAGCCATCTACCAATCAGGCTAATACCATCACTACTACTCCCAATTAAAATAGGCCTCGGGCCCAAACTTATTAGAAAAGAACCTTCACACAACTTGGTGAACCTCTGGATGTTATCTTTCACCGAATGGCCAAGGCCAATCTAATCATGTACTCACCAATCTAATAGTTTGATGATGCAAATCCTAAGCCTAGCTGGTATAAATATCACGAGTACTGTGATTATCATTGTGTCAAAGGACACACTACCCTAAGGTGCATGAAGCTAAAACACTACATCCATGACCAAAAGGAGATCCAAGTGGACACACCAGCTCAAGCCTCGCCTAATGCCAATTTATAGATTTATCAGAATGTGTTCCCACAATACAATGCTGGGAAGAACCAAGCCAATATCAATCCTCCTCCCCAGAACCAAGGCAAAGGAAAACAAGGAGATCATGTTGACCACAAAGCCTACACTACTGCTTATATTAATTACGACAAGTTTGTTGGATGTATAACCCAAGTCAAGCCCACAGTCAATGTCATCCACGTTAAAGGAGCAGTTAGTCAGTGTGTTGTTACCACCCATAGAGGTCGGATAACTATCTTTGGTGCGTGTCCAAGACCAGCACAAAATGCACAATACAATCTTATAGAACATCTTGGGAATACACCAGCACAAAATGCACAATACAATCTTATAGAACATCTTGGGAATACACCAGCCAAAATCTTCATCCTCAACCTTCTCCGCACTTCACCCCTCCATCAAGAAATCCTTGACCAAGCCCTTCACGAAGGACATATCCCCATAGACATTAACACCATCCAGTTTGAGAACATTGTGGGATATCTATCTGCATCCTATGCTCTATCCTTCAAACCATCCAGCATACCAGCTGTTTCACCTGACCATAATCTCCCTCTCCGCATCACCATCATGGTCAGATATTTTACCATCAAAAGGGTCATGATAGATAATGGCTCAACCCTAAACTTGTGTACTTTAAAATTTATTCAATAGATAGGGTTTACAGAGGCTAATATATTACATGAAGTAATCACCATCAAGGCATACGATAACTTGGAGCGTACCTCTGAAGGTACCATTCTTTTTCCTATCTAGCTAGGCCCAGCAACACAAGACACCATTTTCCATGTTGTTGATCTTGACTTACCATTCAACATCCTCCTCGGCCGACAATGGATCCATTCCATCAAGGCTGTACCATCCACTTACCATCAATGCGTCAAATTTCTACATCAAGGCACTGAGGTTACCATCCATGAAGACCCTCAACCCTTCGCATACTATCATGTGATGGAAGCATCATTCCCTCATTCCACCCATTTTCCTAGAACCGACATTGGCAGTTCTATCGCCAGCTCTTCATGATCCCATTGCGATCTAGAGACTATCCTCACCTCCACTCTCTCCTCCATCAAGATCAACAACCAGGGTTATGGTGAATATACCTTGAATGATGCATTTGCAGTAGGGGCCCTCCCACTTGACCCACATACACAAGGGCACCCGAGTCACCAAAGTGAACCCACTGAAGAAAATCATGAAATTAAGAAAATGGGACCTATGACTTTTGTCTCTCATGGCAACATAAATAGTCAAGAGATGGATCTTGATATCAATAGGTGGTTGTATAGAGATCCCCCACCACCTAACACTCAACTTCTTGGCTACTTCAAACACAAGTATCCACAACCACACAAGTACACCACTGAGCAATGGAAATATCAAGGCGGTGGTCTAGGACCACAAGAAGGCAAAAGAAAAGACCCCATCACCACATCAAAGAATCCACAACATCAAGGTCTTGGCTTTAATACTCCTCACCTGTGTATACAAAATCCCAATACCACAACTGGGGGCACTAACATGACCAATGTTCCCTTCTTGAATAGCCAAGATGACCTCGTAGAGATCCAAGACATCCCTAAAGAGGAAGAAAAGAAATCATATGATGACATCTTTGACGATGATACCCTCCTGGTAACTTTTGTCCTCCAAAAACTGGCCATTAACCTCATAGAACTTCCCCTCATCCACCCCGAACTCATAGATTGGGACCAACCAAGAGTCACACATATCGATGAGTTTTGAAGCATAAAAGTGGTCCTAGAATTCATGGTGGCATCACGCCCATAATCAAATCAAGATTTGGGATCAACTCACATTTGTAAGCTCAAACCCAAAGGATATTTTAGGAAGGAGGCAAGATCTAGTCGCAAAATTGAAATAGAAAAATAAAATAACAAGTTCTTATGTGAAAACCCCTCTGGGGCACATTCTGATTCTAAAAAGATAAAATAAAGGGTGTACCTTCTGGTGAAAACCTCTCTGAGGTGCTAGAAGATGGAGACTTGCCTCTTCCTCCTATCTAGGATTACAGACCCGAGCAGTCACCTATCATCATAGAAGAAACCAAGCCAATCAACTTGGGCACAAAGGAATGTCCAAGAATCACCTACATTATAGCATCTTTAATAGAGGGTAAAGAAATGGCTTTCAATGCATTACTCCAAGAAGCCATTGGGAATTTTGCATGGTCATACGCACACATGCCCGAGCTTGACCCTAATATTGTTGTCCATCATCTAGCTGTGGACCCTAATGTCAAGCCAGTAAAGAAGAAGCTATGAAAAATTCATCCCAAAGTAGCCCTATTGGTAAAATCATAACTGGAAAATCTCCTAGACGCAAAGATCATCAGAGCCATTGATTATTCTGAGTGGATTTCCAACATGGTGCATGTCATAAAGCCTTCAGGCAATATCAGAATCTGCACATATTTCAGGGACCTAAACAAAGCATTTCCTAAGGATGATTTCCCGCTACCCAACATAGACATGATCATAGATCTTATAGCGGTCCATGAGATGTTGTCACTCATGGATGGCTTCTCAGGATACAATCAGATCTAAATAGTAGAAGAAGATCAACATAAAACAAAATTCACCACTCCATGGGGTACCTTTTGCTATAACATGATGCCATTTGGGCTAAATAATGCAAGAGCCACATATCAGAGGGCAATGACAGCCATCTTCCATGACATGATCCACAAAATGCTGGAAGACTATGTGGAAGATATTCTAGCAAAATCAAAAACACACTATGAACACCTTGACATTCTTGAAAGTGTGTTCAATCGTCTCCAGCATTATGGCTTGAAGATAAATCCAAAGAAATGTCTCTTTGGTGTAACATCTGGAAATCTTCTAGGCTTTATTGTATCACAGCGCTGCATAGAGAGGTCAAAGCCATTACAGAAATGCCTCCTAGAACACTCAAGTAGCTCAAGAGTCTACAAGGAAAGCTCCAATCAGTGTGTCAGTTTATCTCTTAGTTGGCAGAAAAGTGCCAACCTTTCATGCACCTCCTCTACAAAGACACTAGCTTCAAATGGGATCCCATCTATCATAGAAGTTTTGAAAAGCCTAAAGAATATTTAGCTAACTCTCTCATCCTTGTACCGCCAATTTCAGGATGCCCTCTCCTACTCTACATCTCAAAAACCACTACAACATTGGGGGCACTCTTAGCACATCATGATGACAATAATAAAGAGAGATCCATCTATTATATCAGTCGGACTCTAGTTGGCTGAGCTTAACTATTCACCCATGGAGAAAGCATGCCTCACAATGGTCTTTGCCACTCAAAAGCTTAGACACTACATGCTTAGCCACACAATCAAGCTCATCTCAAAGGTGGACCCACTCAAGTATCTATTATCCAGAACAACTCTCACAGGCCATATGCAAAAATGGGTCATGTTACTCAGCAAGTTTGACATCCAGTACATAGATCATAAAGCAATCAAAGGGCAAGTAATTGTCAACCAGCTAGCAGAAGCACCTCTAGTGGATGCTTATCCACTAATCATGGAATTCCCTGATGAGTACCTATGTATGATCAAATAACAACCCATATGGAAGCTATATTTTGATGGCTCCTACACATCATATGGATCAGGGGTAGGAATCCTACTTGTCACACCTCAAGGTGACTACATTCCAAAATCATTCAAATTAGGATTCCTGTGTACTAACAACATTTCAAAATATGAGGCACTTATCTTAGGCCTCAAAATATCTATCCAATGGAATATCACAGAACTGCAAGTGTTTGGAGACTCACAACTAATTATCAAACAGGTCCTAGATGAATATCACACAAAGGACGACAAGTTGCTACCCTACAAAGAACTAGTGGACAGACTGAAAGAACATTTCTTGAATCTACAGTTCACGTAGATACCAAGGCTTCAGAACAAAGAGGCTGATGCAATGGTGACCATCAGATCCTTATTAGAAATCCCTCGTGACTCAATGCAATTGAATTCTTCATCGAGTAGCTACATACGCCTGTTTATGAGAACGCTGATTCATAAATGGTGTGTGTCTTGGTTGGTCCATAGTCCCCATGGTACCATGACATCCATGCATATCTTAAAAATGATATCATATCTCCCCATCTCACCAATAACCAATGCCAAAACCTGATTCAAAGAACTTCCTGCTACACTCTTGTGGCAACACCCTTTATCATTGCGAATATCACAATATCCTCTCTAGTTGTTTAGACTCAAATGAGGTCATCCTCGCTTTACAAGAGGTCCATGCTGGAATTTGTGGTGCCCACATGAGTGGCATGGTTCTAGCAAAGCAGTTGTTTCAAGTCAGGTATTATTGGCCAACCATGGAACATGATGCTTGTGAGTTTGTTAGGAAATGTCTACCATGTTAGTAGCATGCAAATCCGATTCATGCACCAGCACAAGACTTGCAGCCCATTGCGCCACCTTGGCCATTTTCATGTTGGGGCTTCGACCTTGTTGGCTTGATCACTCCCCTTTCCTCAGATGGACATAAATACATAATCACTGCCACAGAGTACTTCAAAAAATGGGTTGGAGTGATTCCGCTCACCCTTACTACTGGAATCCAAATATCCAAGTTCATCTTATACCATATCATTTTCAGCTTCGGCATACCATCTACCATCTTCATAGACCATGACATGCCTTTTGAAAACCAACATGTGGATGATCTATGTGCCAGACTCCACATCCATCACCGTTTCTCCAGTCCATACTTCCCCCTAGGCAATGGTCAAGCTGAGGCAACCAATAAAACCATTTTGAAAATCCTCAAGAAGGTTGTCAATGATTCTGGTCATGACTGGCACCTCCAAATAAATCCCTCCCTTTGGGCCTACCGTACTTCTTATCGCACTCCCACAGGGACCACCCCATATTCCCTTGTATATGGTGTCGAAGCCATTTTACCCATCGAGGTTGACCTCCCATCACTGCGAGTCTCCATGAAGAACTATACCACCGATGAAGACTATCATGTGGCACGCCTCACACAGCTAGACCGGTTAGATGAAAAGAGATAGCAAGCCTATGATCATTTGGTTACATACCAGAATTGACTCAAAAGGAGTTATAACAAGAAGGTACATCCTAGAAAATTCCAAGTAGGCAACATGGTCCTAAAGGAAAATCATAAAGTCTAAGCACACCAAGAAAACAAAGGCAAGTTGGAGCCTACTTGGTTGGGCCCCTATGTTGTCACAACATGCTTTGGCTTTGGAGCCTATCAGTTATCTACACTAGAAGGTGAGCCTTTGAATGATCCAATCAACATCATACATCTAGAGAGGTTCTGTGCCTAAACCAAATCCCACATATTCAGAAAATCCATAAAAACTGGAAAAGCAAAAAAATACATCCAATGGTGAAAACTTGGCAATTCAAGTGCCTTGGACAAGTATGTTGGTGAAAACTTAGCAAATAGGTGCCATACATAGTGGACTGGGTCATTATCTATCAAACTCCCATCCTCCACATCCAACCAATCCTTTTTCTACCATTCCCATCCCCACCACCATCCCCCAGCATTCCTCCATTTAATCCTCAAGAAAATCCACTATCCCTCCTATACATATCTTGTACCATATCCTATATAGCGCACTCCTTCCTGTATCTATCCTGTATAGTGAGATCTTCCTGTCCCCAATCCTGAGCTTCTATACATAGTCATTGTAAATATCTTCCGTCCAATCATTCCCCATCCTACTGCCTCTAAATGAATGAACTATCCTAAGAAAGGGGCATCTTATTCCTTGGAGACTTTCTCGCAGCCATCTTCCAAATCCTTATCTTCCATTTCCCCATCCAAAGCATTCCTCTATACAATCCTCACTAAAATTTTCCATCCAATCTCCCAGTAGTTCCTCCATCCAAATCCAAAATCTTCCTCCATCTAATCTCCCCAAGAATTCATCCTCAAATCCAGTCCTTCAGTAATCCTCAATCCAATCCTTCAGCAAATCCGCCATCCATCTCCCCAAAGCTTTTCCTCTATCCAAATCCCCAAGCATTCATCCCTTAGAAAATCCTCTATCTAAACCTCACAACATTCCCTCTATCCACATCTCCTAGCATTCCCCTATACAAATCCTCTATTAGCAATCCTAAGCAGTTCCTTCATCCAAATCCCTCAGCATTTTGTCCATCTTTCCATCACCTAGTGCTTCCCTTGTCATTGGTATCTAGCTATAGGTTATCCCCATGCAATCCAATGCCATTCATCCATTTTCCAACTATTCCTAGTAATCTTTTAACATCTTCCAATCCTATCCATATCCTCTAGCAATCCAACATCCAAGATCAAGCCAACCGATCAAATCACATCCTTAGTCTTGTGGAAAGCCTTGATGTCAATCCAATCATCATTGTTGGGATGCGTCTTTCTGAAATCCATGTCATTTTAGGACACATCATCCATCATCAAGCCTATCCACCATCAGTCTATCTTGGCTTTCCAGCCCAACTGGGGCATCATCTAGCATATCTTTGTAGCATCAGCTTTGTCCCCAACTTCTTTGTACATCCTATCCTAAGTCTTGTACCATAGTGTTAGTCGTGCCTCCACCTAAGCTCATTTGAACATATGTTTCTTTAGGTCCCCATCCTCTACGTTAGTTAGACCTTGTATCATCTTGTCCCACCTAGCCTTGCACTTCAACAACATCAATTGTCAACTATTCTTGATCACAATGATTATTCTTTGACTCATCATTTGCCAGTGAACAACAACACTCATTCTCCCCATCAGTACGGGTCCACATAGATGTATGCTTCTATATTGTTTGACCTAAGCCTAATCACAAGTCCACACAAATGTATCCTTCTTATCAAACCTAATCTTCCACCAATCACACCAGGTTTGTGTCAATATCTCCTTCCACATGTTAAGACCAATCTTCCCACCATCAATCAAATCAATCTCTCTCCTTGGCAAAGGATGTCTTTTGGAGTTATCATTTTGGTCTTGGATTTTTCCTTTGGATCTTCTTAATCTTTTATAGCTTCTTGTTGTTCCTCTCCTCAAAGTCACCATGATCCTTTATATCATGGTGCACTGCGAACGAGGATAATCTGGGGTAAGGTCTTTTGATCTTTCGCTTCTGTTTGTGAGTCAGTCAAACATGACCCTTGCACGGTTCACATGTGATCTTCTGGGTTACATGGTGCACTTGGGAAATGTCATTTGTTTTTTGTTTCTCCAACATCATTTCTATCATGCTTCCTCTTGGGTTCATGTGTGATGTTGGGGCAACCTTGCGTGTCTTTTTTGTATCAGTCCTATGCAATGTTGGTGACAAGGCCTTGTCATCCCAATATCCTTGGTAGGTCTCTAGTGATGCTATATCCAACTAGGTTGTGCTCTCCACATTTACACTTGGAGCTTCCAAAAATCCCTTGCATCTTGCATCATATAGATTACTCTTATATCTTGCATTTTTCATATAGCTACGTTCTGCATCCTGCATTCCATCTCATCTTGCATTCATCCATCTTTTCTCTAGGGAGTATGGCTATTTATCATTCCTTCTTCCTTCCTTCCTTCCTTCCCCTTCCTTTCTATTTCTTTTCGATAAAATTCCACAATGTTTACCTCTTTGCGTTATTTTCTCGAGGGGGCACAACCCCTTATTCCTTTATTCTAGCCTAAGGCATCTTATTTTCTTGTCTTTGATGCCACGCCACTTGTGGCATCGCATCAAAGAGGGAAAAAATATAGACAACTAAAAATCTATTAGAAAATAAAATATGTTTATTTTCTGAAAACCCCTGATGGCATCATCATTTATTAATTAATTAATTTATTTATTTATTTTTATGCCATTAAATCATCCTATTTTAATTAAACATCTTTAATTAAAGAATCCCTCCCCAAAATCATTTAAATCAAGTTTGAATGAATTTCCTCTATTTATTAATAATTAATTAATCAATTGACCAAAAATCCTTTAAATAAATAAAATATTTATTTAAATCCTAAAACCTTGGAAATATCCTAGAAACCCCTAACCTCTTCTAAAATTTCCTAATCTCACTTTAATCTTAATTAAAAAGTGATTCCTACATTTCTTAAGCCTAAGCCCTTCAAACTTTGACTTTGGATCAAAACCCCTCATAAATACTTCTTACATCCTCATTAATGACTCTTACAAGCCATTAATGAAGCCCATGTCTCCTCTTACCCTTTGGTCTCCCTTGCACACTTCCCTAGTGTTTCTCACACATGTGTGGGCAACCTTGACCATGGTAATCCCTCCTATTTATTAAATTCATTTGGTAAATAAGCTCCTCAACCAACCCCTTTAAATAAATTTAACATTTATTTAAAAGCCTAAAATCCTAGAAATCTTCTAGAAATCTCTAAACCCCTAGACTCTTCTATAAACTCCTCAACCTTATCCTAATCTTGGTCCATTCAACTTTGAAAGTCAATCTTTATCCCTTTGACTCAACCCCTAACCAAACCCCAAACACTAACTCTCCTTCCTAACCCAAGCCCTTCCTCAATTCTATAAATACCCTCCTCTTCCAAGAGTAATCCATTAGTTATATTTTATTCTCATGCATTGTTATCATACTAAATTCATTCTAGATCTTAGCTTTTTGATAAAATTGTTAGATTTCATGCTTTTTAAATCATCATAGAATAACTTAATGGAATGAACATAATTCTTTGCTAAGTTTTTCTAATCATCTATTCATCATATCAAATCCTTTTAGAATGCATCAGGAACAAGCTCCAAGTGCTTAGAGAGCACACCCACATCCCTCTCATTGAAGAAAATCAAATAGTGCTTTATAGCATCTATTTTTGAAACAATCTTGAGGTGGCTTTGTTTTGTTTATGTCTATCCTTTGAACTAATGAACATGTTTTAATCTAATGTTTGAGTGTTTAAGCCTTTCAAGATAGGTAATAGATTCAAAATAGTAGCCTACTCTCTCTCTCTCTCTCTCTCTCTCTCTCTCTCTCTCTCTCTCTCTCTCTCTCTCTCTCTCTCTCTCTCTCCCTAGCCCTCATTATCTACATATCTCTCTCCCCCACTCTTTCATATTCTCTCTCTCTCCATTGTCTATGTCAAGATCAATGCTATGATTAGTAGAGAGAGAAAGAGAATAAAGTGTTTAGGAGATGTGTGAGAGAGTGAGAGAGAGGGGGGAAAATAGAGAGTGGTAAGGATATGGGGCAGAAAGGGAGAGAGAGAGAGGGGAAAGTAATCTTGCAGTGGGGAGAGAGAGAGAGAGAGAGAGAGAGAGACCATGTCTCCCATCTCTTTTACCCCCTCTCACTTTCACCCAGTCTCCCCCATTTTTGTCTCTCAAACATATCCCTTCCCTTTCTTTTTTTTATCTTTCCCCTTTCACTATCCCCTTCTCTCTTTGTGCCATTTTCCCCCCTCTCCTCCATCTCCCTCTCCTCTCCCCTTCTTCATCTCTCACCTCCACCTTTCCCCCTCTCTTACTTTCTTCCTCTCTCCCCCATATCCCTCCACTCTCTTTTCCCATCTCTCTCTCTAAACCCTAAATATTTTCTCTCTTTCTCCTTTATTCATATCTCTTTCCTCCTCTCTCACTATTTTCCTATCTCCCCCATATCCCTCCCTCTTTCAATCCTAAACCCTACCTAATCCCAAAACCCTACAATCCCATAACCATAAGATCTAAATCCCATACTAGTCCATAAACCTTATAACCATAAGTCCTAAGCTCTAAATAATTTCTCCCTTTCCCCCTTTCTCTTTCCACCTCTCTCACTCTCTCCTTATTTCCCTTCTATCCCTCTCCCCCACCTCTCTCTCCCTTTCCCCATCTCTCCCCCATCCATCCTCTCCCTCTTTTTCTAAACCCTAAAACAAAAACCCTATGCCCTAAACACTAAACCTATAACATAAGCCCTAAACAATAAATACTTTCTCCTTTTTTCCATTCTCCATCCCTGTTTCCCCCCTCTCACTCTTTTCCTCTCTAAATGTTTCACTTCTCTCCATCTTCCCTATCTATTCCCTACCTCGCCACCCTCTTTTCCTAAAACCCTAAACCCTATAACCTTAAGTTCTAAATCATATATTATTCCCTAAACCCTAAACTCTATAACTATAATCCATAAACCTTGAATCCTTTCTCCCTTCTCCCTCTCTCTTTCTCCCTCTCTCACTCTTTTTCTCTCCCCCATTTCCCTCCCTCCCTCTGTCCCCCTTTCTCTCTACCTTTCCCCCTATAGACACCTAAATTTGATTACATAATTTAGTAATTTTATTTAGTCTTCTCCTAGGACATCTTGTTAATTAAATATTAATTATTTAATTAATTTATGTCATCCCCTAGTTAATTAATTTAATTAATTTACTATAGCCCAATTAATTATCAAAATGAGAAACCTATAGTCTGATAATTAATTAAATCCCTATTCCTCTATTAATTTAAATAGATACATTTATCTAAATAAATTAATTCATAAATCCCCTTTTCCTCCCACTTGGAATTTAATAAAATATTTAATTCTAAAAATCCTAATTCTCCTCCATTAGCTAATAATCCATGCTTAGCTAATTTAATCCTCCACTCATTCTCTCTCCTCCCATCACATGTCCCTAATCATCCACTTACCCTCTAAACCAAGCCTAATCACCCCTTAAGCATGTGCACAATCATAATCCAAGATTAAGAAATGCTAATCCAACTCAAAGTCAACCCTCATGACAACACCTCCACATCCTCCAATGAGAAATCAAAAGCCTCTTACACCTCTTACACACTTGTCCCCTCTCACACCTTCCAAAGTTGACACATCCCTCAAGCATTTGACCTCTCCTCTCATCCTCCCTCATTGTGACACTTGTCACAATGCTATGCATTTGAGAAAGCACCATGTGCTCTCCCTTGGATGCATCTCCACTGTTGCTCACTCCCCTTTTGCCCCTTAATCTTGACCATCCATTTCACCCATCTTTCTATAAAAGAGAAGCTCTCCTCCTTCATTTTCATCCACCATTGAAGCAAAGTTATTATGCCCATTTCTCTCTTGAAGCTTGAGCATAACATTTGAGCACACATCCAATCTTTAGACAAATCTTCTACATCTTGGAGGTTTGCTTGAAGGTTTATATTGCTTTTGAGTTGTTTGCTTCCATTTTGTAGGTCTTAGCATAAGTGTTATCTAGTTTTGTATTGTTGAATGTTTAGCTTGCTTTCCATTCCTTAACACTACATTTTTAGCTATTACATTTTGGCATGCCCGGTGTGACCCACTTCTAGGGTCATTCTTGTTCATCTTTTCATTGTTTTTCTTTGCAAAACTAACCCAAATACTAATTTTTTTGTTGTTTGAGTGCTTTGCAAGGCATTTTTGGGTGTTTTGCAAGTTCAGGGCCGAAGAGGAGACATTTACACAAACATTCCCGCCTTCGGATTTTACACAACACCAACTTCCAAAAATTCTTAGTTTTGCAAGAACGCTTGTACGGACATGGGAACATTGTTTTCTCTAAGGGAATGATTGTACAGACGTGAGAACGCTTGTACGGATTTGCAAGAACGCATTCCCGCAATGAAACTTCTATTTTTCCATCTTTTTCTACTCTCTGTCTTGACTCTGCCAGTATTTGACTATACCCTTTTTGTGGGATCGCATTGCATTCCTGCAACATAGGAATGCGCATTGACCAGGAAGGATTGCCTGTGTACAATTTGTAAGCCGTAAGGCACTCACTGTTGTCTTTTTATTTTTGTGCCCTCATTCCCGCAGCGTGGGATTGACAGTTGACCTGCGGGAACACGTTTTGACCTGGCGGGATTGATTGTTAAACATCTGTAAGCCATACGGCCCTGTTAGTTTTCTGAGTTTTTTTTGCTTTCATTCCCACAACGTGAGATTGACAGTTGACCTACGGGAATGTTATTTGACTTGCAGGAATGTGGCCGTAGGTATTAAGATTATGTCTTTATTTATTTTTTGTCATTTCAATTTCTCTGACAGTCCGTGGGAACACCTGTACGGCTTTGCGGGAACATGGTTTTTCTGTTGCAGGTTTGTAGGTCTTTGTGGGAACGTCGGTTAAACATTTTAAAATAGAATTAACTCATTTTGTTTTGGTGCATTAAAATGAACAGTGTATGTTTACACAACACATCACACTTCATTTGGTGCTTAAAATAAATCAAAATCCAATCTCGAATGCCTAAGAAAAATAATCAAAAGAAAAAAATCTGCATTTTTTTTAGATGTTTTAGTAAATTGCATTTTTTAAGGTCTTCGGAGCATTTTTGGGCTATTATTGCTTGCAACAATCTTATACTGTTGAAATTTGCCTCTAGATAATTGGATTATCTTTCCAACGATGTAAATGGCGCATCATTTTGAGTTGTGAGCAGAAAGTCATGCCTTCTGCAAGGGGGCATAAATTTTGAAGTAACTTTTTTCATCATTTAGTTGTTTGTTCTAATCAAATTGGGCTCTAAACAATCAAATATTGAGTGCATAATAAGAACGAACAAAGCAATCAAACAATTTCATTTTGGATTCTAAAAGAAAGCAAACTCAATCTTGAATGCTAAAGGGAGTAAAACTTTTCTTGTTTTCGCAAAGTAAATTTCCATTTTCAAGCACTGTCATTTACTTTTCAAAGAACCTTGCATGTTAAGCAAATGAGTGTTTGATGTTTTAAGAAAGAAAACACTTAGTCTAAACTAGGTTCATTTTGGAATGAATACTTCTTGGCGTGTTTGAAGGAGTGTTTTTCAACACTTCCTTAGAGCTTTTTTTTATTTTTTGCATAAACCTTGTTAAAGTAAGTGACGTGGAAGCAATCCACTTGTATCTGTATCCTCTCCCCTTGCCTTCATGAATCTTGGGTGAAGAGAAAGACCAATTTCAATTGACAACACTTCTAGTGAGGCCTGTCTAGAGAGAAGTGCTTCCTCTTTAGAGAATGACCTCAAACTGGTAATTCCCTGGCCAATATATAAATAAGGTGTTGAGAAAACTCTCGCCTTATCCCCTCAAGCTCAGGTGAGGCATGTTGATGGTAGCCCGAGGTAGGTAAATATCCCCACGATTTCAGCATGGTCAACTAGGCTCTTAAGTGAGTCACACGCGTACAAATTGATTGGGGGGATGCCACGGATCTTACTAGAAGCTATTAATCAGAAGCCCACCCGATCTAATCTTGAAAGTATCATAATCTTTGTGCAAGGACCGAACCAAGTGGTTTCCCAGGTTGCTTGAAGATTACTCACCATCTATATTCCTCTTTTGGGATACCAAGTTGTGGGCAAAGGTTGTGATACTAGCCTGTCTTGTAGGTAGAAATTGCTTGTGTGTGTTCTCAAAGTTACAAAACTAGTGAAAACATCTGTTGAACATACACAATCGAAAAGTTCTACAAACAAATAATTTTCCATGTCAGTCTAATCCTCTAGTCTAGAAGTCACCCAAGCCTCCAAAATCCTGTCATCCTAGTCTCCTAATCTTGGTCTTCACGTCATCCGACATCCTTTCGATCCTCCCCATATCGTAGGATAGAAAAGTCATCTTGGTCATCCTTCATCCCCTTTCTATCCTCTTTAGAGTCATTCTTTCCTCCTCTCTTGAGCTTGATCCAAATCTCAATCTGAACTTATTGACCATCCTAATTTGAGCTTTAGCTTTCCTTCTATCCTCATCCTTCACCCCCATCCAACTCATCTGCAAATTGTCATGTCCCAATTCCTTTATGATGAGTTCGGTCATCCCACTATATCCTATTCCAATGATGATGATATTCTTGTTGATCATGATGAATATCTTGAAAACCTTAGCAAGGTTGCTCCAAAAATCCCCTAGAATCCAATCATCCCTCCAAACTACCCCACCAGTTCTCCATACATATACACTAGTACTCCTTATCATACCTTTGACAAGGGAAATCCATTATCCACACCTTCTTCCTATATTGTACCCACTTATCCCCCACATCCTAATCCAAATACTCCATCTCCTTATCCTCCAACCCATTTTCAAAATCAAGTTCTTGGTCTTCCAATCCAACACCATAATCCCCATACTATTGCTAATCTACCATCCAATCTATCCTACCTTTCTCCTCCATCTCCTCCATCCTATCTCAATCTACCATCTTCCATTCCTACCTACATTACCACAAATCCCCTTATACAAGAAATATGCATCCCTCCATCCACTTCATATCCTATGCCTCGATCCATCACCCCTACCTAACCAGTTAGTCAATCTAGTTCACAAGATTCCTCTATGCTTACTTATGTGAACTATCTAGTCATGCCATCCTCCACCTCCTTTCTTGCATAGTCATCCCAATAACCAAGCTCACAATCCACCACCCCACCTTCATGTGTAGACTATCTTAGCTTCCCACCATCTACACATTCTAATCCTTCACCTCAACCTCTATCACGAAAGTCTCCAAGGAGTTTCACAAGGAAGCCAGCGAAAAATTCCTCTCCTAAATTTGATGAGCCATTTCACCTCGCTCCCTCACACGAAACCATCAGTGATGATGCCCACCCATTTCCTACATACACCAGTCCTCCTCTATCACGTGCACCTATTATCCCTGTTCCATCTACCCCACCTATTGATCCTCTTCCATATCCTAGCGTCATTGAATCCCTTCTATCCATTGAACCCATCCAATCCCCATCCACATCTCTTCCTCCTAGCATTATCCAAAACACGTCCGATGAGCCTCATGAGTTCACCTTTCTTCCTTCCATCACTGTTGTGGAATCTACCATCCTTTTGTCCACGCCATCTGAAGAATCCATCCATACATCCCCCGTCACTTTGTCCACACCAATCGTATCAAGTGAAGATCTTGTCCAAAATCATGTTGAATCATCCATTGAACTAAGCCAAGATCCAATCCATTCACTCCCTCTATTTCCTAGTCTATTGCTTCCATCACCCCCAATCCAAGATCCCATCATCCCAATTCTTCCAATCCAAGAGCTTATAATCCAATTTCCTCCAACTCAAGATCCTACCATCCCACTTCCTCATTACATGATCCATTGCTCCCATCCACTCCTCCATCTCAAGATCCATTTCCATCCCCCAATCCCAGTCAAGATCATATCATCCCATCCCTTCCACATCATGATCCTCTAACAACTATCCTACCACCATCACTCTATCCCTTTGGTCTACTTACTTTTGTCAATGGCGGCCCACTTGAAGCAGAAGAAATAAGTTTCATATCTTCCACCACAACACCTAATATTGGAAGTTTATCTTATTCCCAAAGTTAAAAGTATCCTTGCTTGGATAAAATGCTCAAGAAATGGAATTATCAAGGTAAAGGCCTAGGTTCTCATGAACAAGGAAATATAGAGCCCATACAGGGCAAGAAACATCCAAAATGATGTGGTATTGGGCATACATCCGAAGAATGCACTTCCTCCAGAAATGTTGGTACAGCTACATCCAAATTCAAACACCCTTCCAAAAGCACCATTACATCTTCCCATCATCCCTCTAAAGAATACAATGCCATTCCTCCTCCTCCATCATTACAACCCAAAACAACCTGTCACATTCCTCCTTCATCTTCCAAATCCATTTTGGGTCCCTATGTCCCAAAATCTACTATTACATGTCCTCCACATACCAAATCCATTTTGGGGCCTTACATCCCAAACTATCATCCCCCATCTTATCCTACTCAATCCTTCATCCACCATAAAAGTCTCATCCCATACATTCCTAGTTAGGATCAACAAAGGCACATTCCCATATCTCATGTCTTTCAATCTCCTTCCATCTCTCCATCCATATCTCATCCATCCTGTCCACCTCCACATATTCTTTCTAATGCTCCTCGCAATTTGGATGCCAACTCAAAAATGCATAAAGGCAACTATCCACAAAAATATAAGGATTTCCATGTCCACTCTAAACGACATGATCAAGCAAAACAAAAACCAATCAAGCAATCCACAACATCCCAATGGCCACAAAGGCCCATCAAAGAAAAAGTGAAATCCAATACATCCCAATGGCCACAAAGGCCCACCAAAGCTAAAGAAAAATCTATGACATGGCCACAAAGGCCCACCAATGCTAAAGCGAAGATGATGTGGATCCCAAAGAAAAAAGATGCAATGCATCTAACAAAAATATCCACAATGGCATCCAATGTTGCTAATCCACTAGCTACTCAGTCTTCTCCTCCATCTCCTAAATCCATTTTGGGTCCTTATGTCCCAAAATCTCCTAGCAAAAATCCTCTATCATATCCGTATCTATCTTCCACAACCCATGCACTTCATCCACCCATCTCACAACATGTGCCAATGTTGGTCCTGACAACATCCTCCTATCCTAAACACTTTCCATCATTCCATCCAAACTCTTTCTACCACCATCTCTCTCATCCCATGCATATCCCCCATCTCACCAATCTCATCCATGCATTTGCATAATCCACCAATCCCAATAAGGCTATACCAACATCCAAAAAGATTAGAAAGTCAACAAAAGTCAGCAGCAAATCAGAAAATCCATAAAAATTGGAAAAAATCAAGAAAAATATCAAAAAAAGAGAAAAAAAGAAAAAGAAAATAAAAGAGAAAAACATTCATCCAATGGTGAAAACTTGGCAATTCAAGCACCCTAGACAAGTACCATGATGAAAACCTAGCAAATAGGCATCATGCATAATCCCTCCACCTAGCTCCACTCTACAACTGGGGGCAATCTTCCTTCCAACACATCCTACCTAGCATCTACTCCATCCCATTTGTCTCTCACCTCCTCCATCCTCCTTCAGATCTTGATACATAAACAAAGACCACTAGGTATACATGCTTTTGGCACACCTATCCTCCATCCATCCATAATTCCTATCAACTTATCTTCCATCCATTTCCTTCCATCCATTCCCCTTATCCACATACTATTCCTAAGCTTCCACCTACCTTCCTCATCCTATTATCATCTTATCTTCCATCCTATCATACCCCCTTGTAGTGCCTATGAATACATGAACTATCCTAAGCAGGGGCATCTTATTCCTTGGTGACATATTCCTTGGAGACCTCTTTCCATCCATATCTTCCCATCACCCCATCCATATCTCCCTCCATCCAAATCTTAAGCATTTCCTCCAATCCAATCCTTCAGCAATTCCTCTATCCACATCCCCACACAATGCCTCCATCCAATACCCAAGAATTCCTCTCTACAAATCCCTCGACAGTTTCTCCATCCCCATCCCTCAACATTTCCTTCATCTTTCCATCGCCTGGTACTTCTCTTGTCATTGGTATCTAGCTCTAGGCTACCCCCCATGCAATCCAATATTATCCATTCATATCCTAATGTTAGTAGCAATCTACCATCATATGCAAATCCTATCCATATCCTCTAAGCTATCCAAGCCCAAGCATCAATCAACCCATCCAATCACATCCTTATTTCTTGTTGCAAGCCTTGATCTCAATCCAATCATCATCATTGGGATGCATCCTTCCCAATCAATCATCAACCCATCCACCATCACTCCATCTTGGCTTTCCAGCCTAGCTGGGGCATCATCTTGCATATCTTTACATCTTTGGCTTCATCCCCAGATCCCTTGTACATCCTATTCTGGTGTCGTGTACCATAGCGTCAGTCATGTCCCCACCTAGGTCCATTTGTATGTATGTGTCTTTAGGTATCATCCTTCATCTCAGTCAGTCCTTGCATCATCATGACCTGTGTCCCTATCTAGCTAGCGCTTCAGCAATCATCCCCAGGCCCCCTTGAGGTTTGAGTCTCTCACTTGTCTCTTGTCATAGGAATCTTAGTCTAAATCAATCCATCATTAGTCTTTGTGGGATGTATCCTTCCTTATACTAGACCAATCAAATCAGTCATCATTCCATCATCCTCCCTATGGCAAAAGGTTTTGTGAGATACTTTTTATTTCTTTGGTACTTTTGGATCTTTGTTTATCTTTTTATCTTGAGCTTCCTTGGTCCACCTCCCCATGGTCACCATGATCCTTTATATCATGGTGTGCTATGAATGGTAGAACTTGGGGAAAGGTCTTGATCTTTTCTGTCTGAGAGTCAGCCAGATATGACCCTTGCATTTCCAACATGTAATCCTCTGTGGTTGCATGGTGCACTTGGGAAATATCATTTTTTTGTGGGTTCTCTTGCATCATTTCCACCATGCTTCTTTCCGAGTGCATTCGTGATCTTGGGGCAACCCTTGCGTGTCTTTTTCGCATCAGTCCTATGCAACGCTAGCGACATGACTTCCAATTCCTAGTAACTGTGGTTAGTCCCTTCTGTTGCTATATCAAACTAAGTACTCAAACTACATGGTGGTATTCCTCTTTGGGATACCCCACGCTCAAGCTTCACTAAATATCCCCCCTTCCCAGCAATCATCCAAATTAATACTCATATCCCCCTATCCAATCCCAGCAATCATCCTAAGCAAAATCCCCCAAAATCACGTTCCTCACACCCATTTTTCACCCATCTTTTCCCATGAACACCTCGTCATGATGCAAACTTACCCACCTCCTTTGCCTCATGTTCTTAATCTCATCCTGCATACATCCTCTCATCCATTTCGAGAGTACACTCGTGTTCTCTTCAACCCACCCATCCTCTCAAGGGGGCATCATCATCCTCATCTCCTATCAATCCTTCCTCCTAGTCACTCTTTTGATTGACCGTGGCACCTTTTTGAATTCAACCATTTTCTTTCTAACCCTATGTTTTAATTTTCTTTGAAATGATGCTACTATGTAACATCATCTCAAAGAGGGGCAAAATGTAGACACCTAAATTTGATTACATAATTTAGTAATTTTATTTAGTCTTCTCCTAGGACATCTTGTTAATTAAATATTAATTATTTAATTAATTTATGTCATCCCCTAGTTAATTAATTTAATTAATTTACTATAGCCCAATTAATTATCAAAATGAGAAACCTATAGTCTGATAATTAATTAAATCCCTATTCCTCTATTAATTTAAATGGATACATTTATCTAAATAAATTAATTCATAAATCCCCTTTTCCTCCCACTTGGAATTTAATAAAATATTTAATTCTAAAAATCCTAATTCTCCTCCATTAGCTAATAATCCATGCTTAGCTAATTTAATCCTCCACTCATTCTCTCTCCTCCCATCACATGTCCCTAAACCTCCACTTACCCTCTAAACCAAGCCTAATCACCCCTTAAGCATGTGCACAATCATAATCCAAGATTAAGAAATGCTAATCCAACTCAAAGTCAACCCTCATGACAACACCTCCACATCCTCCAATGAGAAATCAAAAGCCTCTAACACCTCTTACACACTTGTCCCCTCTCACACCTTCCAAAGTTGACACATCCCTCAAGCATTTGACCTCTCCTCTCATTGTCCCTCATTGTGACACTTGTCACAATGCTATGCATTTGAGAAAGCACAATCCATGTGCTCTCCCTTGGATGCATCTCTGTCGTTGCTCACTCCCCTTTTGCCCCTTAATCTTGACCATCCATTTCACCCATCTTTCTATAAAAGAGAAGCTCTCCTCCTTCATTTTCATCCACCATTGAAGCAAAGTTATTATGCCCATTTCTCTCTTGAAGCTTGAGCATAGCATTTGAGCACACATCCAATCTTTAGACAAATCTTCTACATCTTGGAGGTTTTCTTGAAGGTTTATATTGCTTTTGAGTTGTTTGCTTCCATTTTGTAGGTCTTAGCATAAGTGTTATCTAGTTTTGTATTGTTGAATGTTTAGATTTCTTTCCATTCCTTAACACTACATTTTTAGGTATTACACCCCCTCTCCTTTTACCCTTTTTCCATTCTCTCTTTCTTTTCCTTATCTCTATCTTTCCTACCTCTCCCTCCCTCCCTCTCTCCCCTAAACCATAAACAATATAACCATAATACCCAAACCCTATTTAGTCCCTATGTCCTTAACCCTATAACCATAAGTCATAAAATCTAAATTCTTTCTCACTTTCTCCCTTTCCCTTTGTATCTTTCCCCATATCTCATTCTCTCTCTCTTTCCCTTCTCTCCCTCTTACCCACATATATACCCCCTCTCCCTCTTCCCCCTCTCTCCTTCTCACCCCTAACCCCTAATCCCTCACCCCCTCTCTCTCCCCCCTAAACCCTAAACCCTATAACCATAAGCCCTAAATCCTAAATCATTTCTCCCTTTGTCCCTTATCCTTCCCCCTTTCCCCATGTCTCAATATCTCCCTATTACCCTTATCCCCCTCTTCACCACCTCTCTCCACTATCCCCATGTCCCCCACCTCTCTCCCTCTCTCCCCCTCTCTCACTCTCTCCCTAATAGATGTGAGGGAAAGAGAATAATATATATATATATATATATATATATATATAGAGAGAGAGAGAGAGAGAGAGAGTACTTATACAAGAATGTTAATTACTAAAATTTGACTATTTCTAAAATTTTATACGATCTTCAAATATCTAGAATCTAAATTATAACTCCTAGAGAACTGAAACCACACTCAAGCATCTTGACAATATATACATGGAATATAACTTAAAGCACAAGAAAGGAAAAATACATATTAAAATGTGACTTATACTTTAATGTTATATTTCATGTATATATTCTTCCTTTGAGATTGCATTTGACTTGAGTTTGAAGATCTTGATCAAAGTAGGAGAGATAAAGAGACAAAGGAAAAGCATATTTTTAATGCAACATTTGGTGTGCCCAAGCCTATGGATCGATATGCCAAACCAT